>OZ030016.1:73458055-73623055 GCA_964023405.1 Apodemus agrarius
ATATGTACACCAATTATATAACTGCCAATGCTCCCTCCTTCCCACAGGGGTAACTCGGTTTCTTCTCACCCCTCTAGCAGTGTGCCCTGAACTGCTTCACCTCTACAACTGGCCAACCTTGGAAAGCTTATCATCTTTTGAATCAGTGTCTTCATTTGCAATAAACATAACCTGTTCTAAGACTGCTGGGGCTATTAGAAATTGCACTGTAGCTGGATGTGGTGGCTCATGTCTGTAATGCCAAAATAAGGACAGTCTTGGCTTCAAACTGAAATGGTGTTTCAAAACAGACAGAAAGACAGACAAACAAAAGCACACAAAGGCTTCCTTCTCTTTCCCAGGATGATGTCTGACTACAAAAGATAGGACGGTTATCATCAGGCAGACCAGAACTGGTGAGTCATCAGCCTTCTCTCCTTCAACACAACTGCACTCCCAGGCATTTGTCAAAAAGGCAGTCCTTTAGCACAGTCATGGAGGATTCCCTGGCAACTTAGCTGCTCTGGAGAGGTGGCTTCCTGCTGAGAAGCCCAACACAGTCACCATCTGCTCTGCTCAAGACACACTTCTAGGGTGTCTCCCACTTCAAATTGCCTCTGCCCTGCCCTGCCTTGGGGCTCTCTGCCAGTAGAAAGATCATTACCAGATGTGATTTCTCAAGCCTGAACCAGAACTGTAAGCTAAATCTCTTCTTTAAAATGAAACAGTAGTATTAACAACAACAAGAAGAGCAACAACAACAGTAAGTATGAAATATCTAGCAGTGTCTGGAACAAATACTGCGTAAGGACTGGTAAATGGTTCACTACTCTACCACTGTTAAGAAAGAATGTACTGGTAGCACGCTAAAAATTTCACCAGTGGGTTAAGGATTTAGTTCAGTGGTAGAGCCTTCGTGTTCACTCCCAGCGCCAAACGCCAGTCTTAAAACCAGGTGTGAAGGAGAAGGCGCGAAGACCAGAAGGTCAAGGTCATCTTGGCCATATTGCAAATTTGAGACCAAACTAGGTGATCTGCAACTGTCTTTAAAATATTTTAAGTTGTTGCTGCTATTGTTTGTGGAGAGACAGTGCCAGGGACTGAACCTAAGACTTTTCACACACTGGGTAAGCATTGTGGCTGCCTGAGCTGTACGCCCGGCCCTCACCCTCAGAAATAGCATTCTACTACACACCCGAGCTATTTCTGCTTTCTGTATTTTAAGGTAAACTGATTCTGTCTGAATCAACACATGTAGCACCAATATTCCATAAGAGTCTCACTTTAGTTCTAAGCCAGCCTGGTCTACAGAGTGAGTAGGACAGTCAGGGCTATACAGAGAAACCCTGTCTCAGGAGAGAAAAAAAAGTCTCACTTCAACTCAACCCCTCAATGAACAACATTTAAAGGTGTGGTTCTGAAAACAACAATGAGTGAGTCAACTAGAGATAAGACATTTATCAGTAATGAACAAATTTCAAGCACCCTAGCTTGTTTATATTTCCAAAATCTGTCATCACTGATACAGAAAAGAATTCTACTGCTGTTAGGGGAAGGAAAAGAATATGATCAAAATATAATGTATAAAAATTAAACAAAATGTTTTTAAGAGTAGATTTAATTTTTTTAAAGATTTATTTATATGAGCATACTGTAGCTGTCATCAGACACACCAGAAGAGGGCATCAGATTCCATCACAGATAGTTGTGAGCTACCATGTTATTGCTGGGAATTGAACTCAGGACCTCTGGAAGAGCAGTCAGTGCACTTAACTGTTGAGCCATCCCTCCAGCCCCAATTTAAACCTTTTTAAAAATTCCATTACCATACCAATTGGGATTTTCAAATGTGTTAGATACATCTCTAGTGTTTAGGCCCTGGAGTCAGACCATCAGTGTTCGGATCTCAATTCACTTAGTTACTTTTCTATAGCTGTGATAAAACAGCAGACCAAGGCAATTTATACAAGAAAGCATCTTATGATTTTAGAGGGTTAGAGTCCATTATGGTAGAGCAAAAGCACGGCAGCAAAAACAGCTGAGAACTTACAGCTCCAGCAAGCAGAAGGGGCAGGCTTTTGAAACCTCAAGCCTACCCCAGAGGCACACCTCCTCCAACAGGGCCACACCTCCTACTTCCAGACAACACCAACTGAGAACCACGTGTTCAAATAAAAAAAACCTACAAAGGCCATTCTCATTGAAACCACAACCTACTAGTTATATAATCTTGGGCCCATCTCTGCAGGTCTGCATTTCTTCATCTGCAAAATGAGCACAGTGTTACGGTGTGACCTGAGTAAGTACCGTGAGTGTCAAGGAGGGTGATACAAGGGAACTAAAGTACTTGCATGGCATAGATGAGTTTTAAGTCTCTAGAGGTCATGTGAAAGGCAGGCTCAGTGGTACTGACCTCTAACTACAGCACTGAGTGGAGGCAAAGACAGCAAGCACTATGGGACCACTGGCGGGCTAGGCTAGGCTAGCCAAAACCAACTAACTAGCCAAAACCAGCTAACTAGCCAAAACCAGCTAATTAGCCAAAAACAAGTTAAGTTCTAGGTGCAGTGAGAAACATCTCAGGGGGGGAAAAAAAAGAGGGTGGAGAGCGAGCAATAAAGGAACACTGCTATCACTGAAAGTATGCACACAAATACAGGGACACACACACAAAGTAAATAGTTAAGCATAATGATATCTTGCCTCTTTCCTTTTACTGTACCTAGAAAAACGTTTATGCTTAGTAGCATTTCCCCTTCTAGTTAACAACCTCAAGGCATTCACCTTCCAGACACTCATCACTGCTGTACTAATGGTTATTTGTTTCCAGGATTTACTGTTAACACGTAGTGCTCCAGCTGAGCATGCCTTTAATCCCAGCCCTCAGTGGGCAGAAGCAGGACAATCTCTAATGTAGAGGCCAACCAGGGCTACACAGTGAGACCAAGCCTAGACACAAAACACAGCACAGCACCCCCATTAACATTTTAGTCCTTGTTTTGGGGGGAAGGTGTTTTTTGAGAAAGAGTTTCTGTGTGTATTTATCCCTGCTGTTCTAGAACTCCCTCTGTAGAATAGGGTGGCCTTGAACTCAAAGATCTGCCTCTGCCTCCCAAGTCCTGCCCACACTTAGCTCCTCCTCCTCCTCCTCCACAGCTAAGCCATCCTTCCAGTCCCCTAATGATAATTTTTTTAAAGATGACTTTTGTTTTTCAGATAATCTATGTAGCATTGGCTGGCCTTGGATTTACTGTGTAGATAGACAAGGCTGGCTCCAAGAGAGATCTGTTTGCCTCTATGTCCCAAGTGCTAAGATGAAACACATGAGCCACCACACCTGGTCTATGGGTCTGAGAGAGAGAGAGAGAGAGAGAGAGAGAGAGAGAGAGAGAGAGAGAGAGAGAATGTGTGTGTGTGTGTGTGTGTGTGTGTGTAAAATGTGTACAAGTGCCTAGGAGGCCAAAAATAGTGTAGTAACTCCTGGTACTGGATTTAATGTTATTCATCCATTGTCAAGACTAATTTTATATCAACTTGACACAGACTGGAGTCATTTGGGAAAAAGAAAACACAATTGAGACAATGCCCCGCCCCAGACGAGCCTGTGGGCAGGCCACATGCGGGTTTTTCCTGGTAGACTAGTGTGGAGCACTTTGCACCAGTGCTTACCTCTAGGTTCCTACCTTGCTCGAGTTCCTGCCCTGACTTCTGATGGACTGTGAAGTGGAGATGTAAGCAAAATAAACCCTTCCCTCTCCAAGCTGCTCATGGTCATGGTGTTTTATCATGGCATTACAAACTCTAATGAAGATGCTGGGAACCCAGCCCAGGCCCTCTAGAAGAACAAACGCTCTAGCTGGGCAGTGGTGGCCCACATCTCAGAGTTTGAGGCAGCCTGGTCTATAGACAAGAGTTTCAGGGCAGCCAGGGCTGCATGGAGAAACTCTGTCTAGAAACCAACCAAACAAACAAACAAAAAGCAAGTGTTCTCCATCGCCGAGTCACCAGCTCTCCAGCCCCAGGAACCCATCTTAGTTTTCCCCTAGATTTGCTTTATGTCAATGTTTTGCCTCTGTGTATGTATTCTACATGTACACCTAGTTCGTGGGGAGGTTCAGAAGAGGGTTCTGCACCCTCTGGGACAGGAGTTAGATGGTTGTGAGCCATCACGTGGGTGACAGGACCTGATGTTAGAGCTTCTGCAAGAACATAAAGTGCTTTCCTTAACCACTGAGCCACCTCTACAGCCCCAGTGCCTTTTTTAAAAACACAAGATGGCTGGCCTATAGACTCCAGTCCTATATTCAAGATGTAGTTTTCCCCTGCTAAGCAGCACAGATTCCTATGAAGCCAGATCTGAACAAACCCAACACTTCTCAGCTCCAAGTATCAGTAACAATGGGTTTTCTCTTTTTCCTTTACCCATGAGGGGAACAAGTTATCAATACATTCCAGGTTACTTCTGAAAAAATAAAGATCAAACAAACTGAACTAAATCCGTTTTTATTCCCCACATGATTCCTAACTGTGGAAAGTCAGAACAAACATTAACTATTAAACAGTTCTGTTAAAAGTTTAAAGTCATGCTAAATTCCTATTTTAAGAAACATGATTCTGAGCAAAGTCAAAAGGCATTGGAATATTTAATCTGTTAAGTAGCCACAGCTTATATAAGATTCAATTACTATTGTGGTTGTTGGTTTGTTTCATTTTTGATGAGAAAAGACTATCACACAGTCCAGGCTGGCCTCAAACTTGGTATATCGTGAAGGATGACCTGGCCCTCTTTCGCTCACCTCCCAGATGCTCGGATTACAGACGTGTGCCGCCAGACTCGGCTTATCTAGTGCTGCATGCTAGGTAAGCACTCTATTAACTAAGGCGCCACTCAGCCCCATTGGCTTGGTTTTTGCCCTTAGTTTTAGTTCTAACAATGATTAAAGCAGTTTCGGGTATAATCACTTTTGTGTATGTAGTTTATTCAACATTAATGTGCATATACAGGACAAACTTAAATTCCTCTTTTGGAATTTCTAATCTTTCTAGATGTTTAGAAGTACATGTACATTAAAAGTAGAACTAACACATTTTATAGATATCCAGCTAGCAATTGTTGAAACTGAATGCATAAATAATGACGTGTTTAATGCTACTCTCTCAAATGCGGATGTGTTTATATGGAAGAGTTTATTCAACATGGGAGAGAGGAAGGAAAAAAGAGAAATCAGTACAAACAGCCTCATGCAGTAAAATTCCTAGGTACTTCTCTTAGGGTTTCTATTGCCGTAAGAAAACACAAACTCAACTTGGGGAGGAAAGGGTTTATTTCACCTTACAGCTTATAGTCCATTATACAGAGGAAGTTAGAGCAGGAACTCGGGAGGAAACTGGAGTTTTCTGACTGATGCAGAGGCCATGGAGGAGCGCTGCTTACTGGCCTGCTCTATGGCTTGCTCAGCCTGCTCTCCCGCAGCACCCAGACCACCTGCCCAGCAAGGGCACCACCTACATGGTGTGCCCCCACCAATCAGCCATCAAAAGTGCACCACAGGCTTGCCCCCTAGCCAATCTGGTAGAAAGTTTTTCTCAATTTGAGGTTCCTTCTCAAATTACTCTCACCTAAGTCAGATTAACATTAAAACCTGGCCAGCACAGTACGTTTGAAGCATTTCAGTATTTAATTTACTGATTCAACATGATTATATGAAATGAATGGTTGGGAGAGGCTCAAAGCAACAAAACCAAACAATAGTATCAGATAATACCGAGTTAAGTGAAAATCTAAATAGTTTGTATAAAACAGATCTTAGGACACTATCCCAGTTTGCCGAATGATTAGATTTTAGATTTACTTCATTTGCTGACTCTCACTAACCTACACACACACTAGTAAACTAACCACACCACCTGCACCTCTGCAAACCACATCTAAACCCTGAAAAGCTGTTCTGAATGTCAACACCATTCACACTTCCTCAAAAAAACAACCTTACTATTAGGGTGTGGTGTCAATCAATTCTAGAACTAAGGACCGAAAATTTCAGTTCCAGACCATTCTGGGCTACAGAGTAAGATACTGTCTTGCAGGGGGACCATGCACAACATACATACAACTTTACCCATCCTCAGAATTAAAGAAACACATCAATTTTTTAGAGTTAAAATGTGATTTACACATCACTGACTTTAATTAAAGACTGCAATTTTTAGAATCCCACCCTCATAAAACTCACAGCCCCCCACCCCCGACCTGAAACATCTCAGGAGCCTGTTGCATCTACCCATGACTCCCAGCTTGTTTGCAAAGCAGACACAGCGGATCCGTATCTAGTTCCTATCTCGATTGATATTTCAATCCACTTTTGACAAACACAAAATCTCTCTGAAATTACTGAGCAGTGATGCATACAGACAGCTTTTAGCTCTGTTCTTGGTTCTTGGGGTTTAACAATGTTTGGCCTAAAATCATGGTCAAAACAACAGCAGTTTCAGGTGAGCCAAAATATTTATTTTTAAGATGGGTGTTCATAAAATAAACACAACTCAACTAGCAGATACCTTGAACCAGGAACTGAACTACAAAAACGAAATGTTTTAGTGAGAGGTCTGAACGGAAAAAAAAAAAAAAAAAAAAAAACCAAGCGAGGAAAGGCAAGCCCCACCTCCGGGAAGTCCCACGACCACCTCATTACTACCGTCCGTGGACAGAGCTGGCTTTCTTCTCTTGGGGCAGAAGGTGTCAGTTTTTAAAAGAGCCGACAAACGGAACCTAGATGCACCTTTCCACAATCTCTGCAGTGACCAGCGCATGGGGCCACCACTAGCACAATGCTGACCCAGGAGGACCCCCGAGGCCCACCGGCCAGCTCAAAACCGAGCAGCCACTTCCACAGAGAGTCCCGCGTCCGTCCGGGCAATCCTGGGAAGCGACGATGCAGTGTCCTCGCCCCCGCACTCGGAGGCAAGCACCTAGACCCCGGGCGCCCTGCGCCGCGGCGACCTCGCCGCGCCCTCCTCAGCGCAATAGAGGAGTCCCAGAGGCCCGGGGCCCTGCCCAGCCCTGCCCTGCCCGCCCAGCACCGCCGCCCCGGCCCTACGCCCGCTGCGGGCCCGGAGACCTCGCCGCGCTCCCGGGCCTCACCTCCGCGGAGAATCGGGGAAAGCGCACGGCTTCCCGGGTCCGAGTGCGGCCGCCGCCTCGCCTGCGGCTCGCGCTGGGCTCCGCCCCCTGGCTGCCGCGCACCCCCGCCGCCTGCTGCAGCCCTCGTCCTCTCCCGCCCTCAACCCTCACCCTTCCACTCGCCCCCGCCGCCAAGCTGGGTGCGGCCTGCGGCGCTGCGGCCCAACAATACGCAGCCCCATTGGTCTGAACACCCTACCGCCGTCCAGCATTCCTCTCTATTATTGGACAATCTTAAGCAAGGGGCAGGCCCGGAGAAGGGTGGGTCCTGGGAGGTGGAGAGAAGGGTAGACTCCAGCCTCGGGCTGAGAGCCGCGTCACCGTGGGATTAGTGGTTGCTTTGACCGCTGCAGCCTACGAGACGGCGGGCTGGTGCACCCGCTCACAGGGACGCTAGTTCTCCCTCTGAGACTGTCAGACCCACAAACTGACTGCAAACGGACCTGGTCTAGGAGCGCTGCAGGCGAGAAAATCATTAGGCAGTTTGGAGACTGAGCTGTCAATCAGGGTGGAGTCGGGACTGCGACTTCTGTATGTGCTCTGATAAAGCTCCACGGACAGGAAGGGCCCGCCGGATGAGGGTGGATTAACAAACACCAAAGCCTCTTCAGAGTCAGGGAATGAGGCTAGGTGAGGCCTTGGCAGAACCAGTCCACCTAGCAGCGGCCTGGTAAACTAACCTAAGGAACCAAATCAGTACTGTCTCCCCGTCATCTGAATCCTAAAAGATCCGAAGGAAACAAAAGGGTCCTGCTCCTTGTTCCTTTCAAACCATTGAAGGTTGAAGCCAAGAGCCTGGCAAGTGACAGAAGTGTGGTATCCAAGCCTCTCCTCACAGCAGGAGCTCTGACTTTGACGCCATAAGGGTCAGAGAGGTGGTGGATTCCAGTCCATAACCACTGTCCTAGGAACATCTGCCCTACATGTTGACTGTTCTCAGGTGACTTTTCTGACAAAGGCTCAAGTCTCTCCCAACACTTCAGTTTCCTCAGCACCCTGCAACAAGTCTGAGCGGTAAGAGATGCCAGTGAAGGCTTGCTGACAGGAAAGAGGGAAGGAGAGAGGGGTGGGTGATTGAAACCTGCCCACACATGCAGATATAAAAATGAAATATAAATCAGACATGTAAAGATGAAAAATCCACAGTGTCTGAGATGACAGACCGCTCCGTGGGATTAGAAGACAATTAGCCAAAGAGGCTATTTCTTAACTTGAAGACACAGGGCAAATGCACAGCGTGAAGAAACCCAGAGAGATTGAACAGCACACCAGGGAGCTGTAGGACTTCATAGCCTTGATGTGTGTGCCACTGGAGTCCCAGAAAATGGAGGTGGGGTTGGAAGGGCAGAAAATTTGAAGATTCATTGTCAGAAATTCAAGGAGCTCAAGTAGGAGAGGGTGGCTCAGAGGGCAAGGGTGCTTGCTGCTCAGGCAGGAGGGCCTGAGTTTCAGTCCCAGCACTTGTGAAAAGCAGGGCATGACTGTGCACCCCTGTAACCCCGCTATTGAGGGTGGAGACGGGCATTACTGGTGCCTGCTGCCTGCCACACTAGCTCCAGGTTCAGTGAGACACCCTGCCTCAAGGGAATAAAGGCAGAGACTGGAAAGAAAAACACCTGAGGTCCTGGCCTGGCTTCTATACATGTGTACACATACACGCACATACTCCACATACATATGTCGCATTCATACACATACACAAAAGGGAAAAGGAAACCATTAAGTCACTTCTAAATGCTACTGAGCCCTGAAATGGGTTCAACCAGAACCAGAGATACTGACCCAGACCCCATGCCCCTCCCTCACTACTGTAATCCATGGCTGCCAGTCCATATGTATGTGTACTACATATGAGGAGTCTGCACGCCACAACCTTGTGGGTATTCATCAGAGAAGACTGCACATGGGGTGAAGCCAATACAAAGACTTTAATGGCTGGCTGGAGACTACTGGGTGCTCAGGATCTCATGTAGCACTGAGCCTTTTTAGGGTGCTTTTAAGCTGTGTTGACATACTTCAGTTAACAAGAACAGTTACCCAGAAGCAGAACTACAGAAGCCAAAAGGCAAGGTTAGTTAGTACATTGAGACACTTTCCCAGACCTACAGACTCTGATGGATTGGGTCTTTGTTTTCATTTTAGCAGGTGGTGCCATCTACTTGCTGAGTTTTAACTCCTGAATAGAATTTCCATCGTGGAATCAGTTGTGTTAAGGTCTTGGGGCCTACTAAGTTCTGTTACAGCAATGACAGCTGAAGAAAAAGACGTTTGTCTTGGTTTGTTGGCGTGACCTGAGAAAGGAGTCTAGCACTGCTGTGTGCCCACTCGGCAGCTCCACTGGAACATAATGGCGAGATATTATCCCAGAGGCAAAATTTCAAGCAGTGAACTTGGCCAGTCCCATTGTGTGGAAAGGAATGTGGGTTGGACTCAGGGGCGGTGGTAAATGGCCCAGCTAATTGATCAGGAGCCTGAAAGTGGCTGTCTAGGAGCTAGAAGACAGATTGGTCTGAGGAAGAGGCATGTGTATGGGCTTATGGGAGTTGACAAAAAGGATCAAGATCTTCGTTTTTCCGTGTTTCTTTGTTTGTAGACAGGGTTTCACTCTGTAGTTCTGGCTGTCCTGGAACTCACTATGTACACCACGCTGGCCTTTGAACTCACAGAGATCTTCCTGCCTTTGCCTCCCAAATCTTGGGATTAAAGGCATGTGCCACCATACCCTACCAGACCAGACGAAGATCTGTGCATTACACATCGACCACCATGTATATGGCTGGAGCCCTTGGAGGTCAGAAGGCAGCACTTGACCCCTAGAATCAGAGTTACATGTAGTTGTGAGCTACCATGCGGGTTTTGGGAACTGGACCTGGGTTCTCTGCAAGTTCAACAAGTGCTTGTAACCTCTGAGCCAATTTACTTTTTACATTTTACTTATGTGTATGTATTTGTATCCATTTGTGTACCGTGTATATACTGGTGCCAGTGGAAGCCAGAAGAGACTGTCGGATCATCTAGAGCTGGAGTTAAGGTAGTTATGAGCCACCAAATGTGGGTGCTGGAAAAAGAACTTAGATGCTATAGAAGCACAGCAAGAGTTCTTAACTGCTGAGCCATCTCTCAGGCCCAGGAAGCACTCCTTTTAACAGAAGCTGACCCATGTGTTAATGTTACCAGATTTCCAACCTGTAAGCATCAAAAACTAGAACTGAACTCCTTGGCAAACCAACCAATCCTTGAGGACAAAGCGATCACACTGGAGTCTTTCTTCCTAGAAGACAAAGCTAACAAGGATTACTACATATTTGGGTATGTGTTTGCTTTTTTCTTCCTTCAGTACTTTAGCAAGTACTATAATTCAAAACTTACAAAATGGGGGCTAGAGAGATTCCTCGGCAGTTAAGAGAACATAGTGCCCTTGCAGAGGACCAAATTTGATTCCTAGAACCCATGTCATACATGGTTAGAACTGCCTATAAGTCCATCAACAGGAGATCCAACACACTCCTCTGTACTCCATGGGCACCTGCACTCAAATGTGCACAGAGCCACATGCAGATGCACATGTATGCACATACTTTAAAAATAAAATAATTCTTTCTGGGTATGGTGGCATATGCCTTCAATCCCAGCACTTTGGGGGCAGAGGTATGCAAGATCTCTCTAAGTTTGAAGCTGGCCTTGTCTACATAGAGGCCAGGCAAAGCAACACAGTGAGACTCCATCTAAAATAAAGAAAGAACAGAAAGAAAGAAAGAAAGAAAGAAAGAAAGAAAGAAGGAAAGGAAGGAAGGAAGGAAGGAAGGAAGGAAGGAAGAAGGAAAAGGAAAGAGAGAGAAAGAAGATGAAAGAAAGAAAAAACTAAAAATTAAAATCTTTGGGCTAGAGAGATGGCTCAGCAGTTAAAAAAAATAATAAAACCAGCTGGGCGTTGGTGGCGCACACCTTTAATCCCAGCACTTGGGAGGCAGAGGCAGGCGGGTTTCTGAGTTCGAGGCCAGCCTGGTCTACAGAGTGAGTTCCAGGACAGCCAGGGCTATACAGAGAAACCCTGTCTCGAAAAAACAAAAACAAAAAACAAAAAAAAATTAAAATCTTTGAAATAACTTGCAAGATGTTTGATTTGCTGATATGGAACCATGATATACCTGCCTGGTATCAAGTTTTATATGCAAAGGTATTATGGCAATAGGCACATGACACTCACTGTTCCTGCCACATACTGCACCATGGAGAAGTCATTGCACTGGTATAATAGAATAACTACATCAAGATTCAGATGCAGCACAGCCCTGAAGACAACATGTGTTTGTCCAGTAAGTAGTGCACTTTGGACCAAAAACTGTTTCCCACTTGGGAAATTCTGCCCCATTAAGTTTTCTTAGGTCTAGAGGTCCTGATTACCAAAGAGGTCATGTCTACTAGGGGACCTAGTATAGTTGAATGCTATCTAATCACTTGGAAGCCATCTAATCACTGAAAAGCGTAACCAAATTGGCTGGAACAACTGTGTAGCCTGTTGATTCTAGGACCTGCTCTGTAGACCAGACTGGCCCCAAACTCAGAGATCCACCTACCTCTACTTCCTGAGTGCTGGGATTAAAGGCTTGCACCATACACCTGGCTGGCGCTTTTTATTTCTTTAGTGTACATTTAATTACTGTATATACATACACACACATGGCCTGGCATGGGTGTGGAGGTCATAGAGCAACTTGCAAAAGTCATTCTCCCTCTCCCACCATGTGGGTTCCAGGGATCAAATTCTGTTCATCAGGCTTGGCAGCAATTGCCTTTACCTACTGAGTCGGCTCACCAGCCCCGCATCCTTGTAAACAGGGCTAACAGCTATGTAATATATACAATGTATACTAGCAAGATTGTCTGCCACAAGAACATCCCCCACCTCCAGCACTAAGCATTAAACACAGGCTCCAGCCGGGCGGTGGTGGCGCACGCCTGTAATCCCAGCACTTGGGAGGCAGAGACAGGCAGATTTCTGAGTTCGAGGCCAGCCTGGTCTACAGAGTGAGTTCCAGGACTGCCAGGACTACACAGAGAAACCCTGTCTCAAAAAACCAAAAAAAAAAAAAAAAAAAAAAAAAAAAAAAAAAAGATTGATTAAACACAGGCTCCACCCATGCTAAGCAAGTGCTCCTCCGCTACATCCCCAGCCTATCACAGCTGGGGGGAAGGCCTTGCTACACCTGTGGGAATTAACCATAAACAGGCAAGTTGAGCAACACGCTCAAGGAGCGCAGAGGAGTGAACTAATTAGAAGAAACAAAGTGCCACTCCCAAAAAGGAACATAGAATGGGGAGGGGGGGGAGAAGAAAGAGATATTGGATATTACTTATGGCTACAGGAGGACTTGAATTCAAATCTCCAGAGCCCATGGAAAGGAAGGCACAGCAGCATGCAACTGTAATCCCAGTGTTCCTGCAGCAAAACTGGAAGCAGAGAGAGGAAAATCTCCTTAAGTTCACAGTCCAATACATGCAGCAGCAAACGAGACCTTGCCTCAGGTTAGAGAGATGGGTTAGCAGTTAAGAGCATTCTTGCTATTGTAAGAGAGTCTGGGTCAATTCCCAGGCACACAGATCCTAGAGGATCTTACAACCTCTTTTGGTCAGACCAAAAAGGCTATACACATAAAATAAATCAAGAAAGACAAAGACAGACCATGAAAGGAAGCAAGGGGTCGGGCGGTGGTGGTGCATACCTGTAATCCCAGCACTTGGGAGGCAGAGGCAGGCGAATTTCTGAGTTCAAGGCCAGCCTGGTCTACAGAGTGAGTTCCAGAACAGCCAGGGCTACACAGAGAAACCCTGTCTCAAAAAAACCAAAAGGAAAAAAAAAAAAGAAAGGAAGCAAGGACCAACGCCCAAGACTGATCTTTGACTTCACACATACACCATACAGATCACACACACACACACACACACACACACACACACACACACAGAATAATATGTCATAAAGGATATGAATTAAGGTCAAGTGAGGACTTTATGATCTCTAGGAAGAAGAAAAGAGTATTAACTCTAGAATTATATAAGAGACATTTTAACTAGGAAATGGGGAAAATAGAATGACTTTTTAAAACTTGTTCAGTTTGGGGGCTGGAAAGATGGCTCAGCGGTTAAGAGCACTGACTGCTCCTCCAGAGGTCCTGAGTTCAATTCCCAGAAACCACATGGTGGCTCACAACCATCTGTAATGGGATCTGATGCCCTCTTCTGGGGTGTCTGAAGATAGCTACAGTATACTCACATAAATAAATAAGTCTTTTTTTCAAAAAATTGCTCAGTCTAGCCAGGCAGTGGTGGCGCATGCCTTTAATCCCAGCACTTGGGAAGCAGAGGCAGGCGGATTTCTGAGTTCGATGCCAGCCTGGTCTACAAAGGGAGTTCCAGGACAGCCAGGGCTACACAGAGAAACCCTGTCTCAAAAAAAACAAAAACAAAATTGCTCAGTCTAAAGAATAGAAAAAGAGGCAGGTTTGGTGGTGCACTCCTGTAATCCCGATACTTGTAAGGCACAGGGAAGAGAAACATCAACAAGTTCAAGGCCAGCTGTCTGCACAGTTCAGAGACCAGCCTGGAGTTATACAGCAACACCTTGTCTCTAAAACTAAAAGCATTGGCTAGCAAGGTGTCTCAGCGGTAGGAGTATGACTGCTCTTCCAGAGGACCCACATTTGATTTCAGCAGCTGCATGGTGGCTCACAACCATTTCAAATCTACTTCCAGGGGATCCAGTGCAGTTTGTACTCTGAGCACCAGGCATACATACATTGGACACATATACATGCAGGCAAAACATTCACATATGATAAAATAAAAGAAGCCCCCAGACTGGCAAAAACAAAATCTCTGGCAGCCCCCAAGCACTAGCAAGGGTTCAGAGCCAAGGGGTTCTCTCAACTGCATTCTTAAGCAACATTCTTAAAAAGCAGAAAAGATCCTAGAGAAATGATGCATCATGGGTAAGATGGCTACTGGCAGCACTATCTGTAATTGTCCCCAAATGGAAACTATCAGTCATACATCTACCGTGAACTGGCTCTGTCAGCAGCGATACAGTCATACAATGGAACTGTTTCAACAACGGGCTTGAACAAAGTTAACTATGTGTGGCAATACGAACAAATCTGATACTGAGCCAAAGGAGTGGGATGCCAAAGATTGCATCTGTATGAGTCTGTTGCTACAAAACACAAAAACAGGAAAGCGCTGGGATGGGTAAAAAGCTGGGATTCACCAAAGCCAGGGCTGAGGAGGAGAGAGCTGGAAGGGGAGGGCTGGGGGGGAGGCTGTGACAAGGAGTGTCTGTGGTGAGGGACTGCTCCTTGACCATCATAGACACCCTTTGCAGTTTGCCACACTGCACATTTATATTTACATTTCTGGGAGGGGGTTGTTTCTTGTTTTTTGTTTTTCAAGACAGGGTTTCTCTGTGTAGCCCTGGCTGTCCTGGAACTCACTCTGTAGACCAGGCTGGCCTCGAACTCAGAAATCCGCCTGCCTCTGCCTCCCAAGTGCTGGGATTAAAGGCGTGTGCCACCACCGCCTGGCTTCTGTGTGTTTTATTTCACAGGAAATGAAGAAGGAAAGGAGTTGCCTGAGCTCAGAGCAGCTCGGGACTTGTGAAGGATACAGCTTCGGGCAATGCAAGGACGGCTGAGAGCTGAGGAAGCCGAGAGCCTGGGTAGAGGGGTAGATGAGTCAGAGGTTTGCCCTGCCTCTCCAGTCTCCCTGCCGCTGCTCCTTCTCCAAGAAAAGGAGGCTTCGTAAGGACTCCATAGTCAGGCAGTCTTAGCGAGATGGAGGGAACAGAAGATGCAGGTAGATGCTTACAGGATGTGTCTGAGGGATCCAGTGAGGATCAGATCTATGATGTCCTCTTTCCCTGTCCCAGACACGTGGATTTGGTTCAGGTCCTAGATCTACTCAGTAGGCCCTGGCATTGTCTATGAATTCTCCCCACTGTTTGCATCAAAGCCTCTTCTCTATTACATTGGCTTGTATTGGGGATGAAGCTGTACCTGGGGGGTGGGGGTCCAGTTGATAAGAGGCACACCCAGAAACATGACCCAGAGTGGGAGCAACTGGCACTTGTATAAGTCTCTAACTACTGGACTGGGGCTATAGCTCAGTGGAGAGCCCTTACCTCTAACATTAGTAAGACTCTGGGGTTCCATCTCTAGGTGTGTAAACAATACATGAAAACTCTTATACCAACAAAAATCTAAAAAGGAAGGGAAACTGTCTCAGAGAGCAAAGGCTCGCCACACTGTCAGATTAGGAAATATAAAATTGTGTTTGTCCCTGGGCCTTGACCCAATGCTGCTTCCCTGCTACCCCCTCTCCTCAGACTCCAAACTGAAGCCTTTTATGACACATCATGGCAGACAAGTTGGAGAGACGTCTCTGGGCTTCAGTTTCTCTCACTGTAGAGAGAAGGGTTTAAGTTTACCTCTAGGTCAGGACTGGAGCTTCTGCTGCCCATCCCCAAGCCCTGCCTCACACTGGGATGCAGAAGGCAAATTTGCTGTCCCAGAGAGATGGCTCTTGGGGTGGATGAGGGTACCTGGAAGCTTTGAGGTAAGCAAACCTGACCAGATACCCACGGTGATTATTGGTGGCTAGAGACGTGTCAGGAAGCCAGGCAGGAGTTTCCATTCAGAGCAGCGGGCAGTGATGGATTCATTATGAAGCCTGAGGTGCAGACTCAGGCTTCTCTGGTCTCTCACTGAGAAATGGGTCCACTTCTCCAGCTCAGCAACAAAGGCCCAAAGTGTTCAATACGTAGTAACCAGCACACTGTGGATTCCTCTTTCACGCTGCAGGACCAAGGACAGGACTCTACCATCACCCCTGTACACAGTCTTAGAAATAAGGCCCCGGATTTGGCTGGGCAGTGGTGGCACATGCCTTTAATCCCAGCACTTGGGAGGCAGAGGCAGGCGGATTTCTGAGTTCGAGGCCAGCCTGGTCTACAGAGTGAGTTCCAGGACAGCCAGGACTACACAGAGAAACCCTGTCTCGAAAAAACCAAAAAAAAAAAAAAAAAAAAAGGCCCCAGACTTGAGTCAGTTCAAAGAGGTGCTGGCTGGTCCAAAGTACAAGAGATAAGAACAAGGCTCTATGAATCCCCCAGGTCGGCCCTGGACACCCACGTTTAGTCAGCCTGAAGGGTCCATCACATGGCTCTGACCTAAAGAATCCTTAAATTTTCTAGCCCTGGGCCTGAAACACATTAGCCACTGAGCTGGTGCACACTCAGCAGGACTCCTGGGCACGGGATCATCCACTTCTATATTTTACAGAAACAGATGCTGTGGCCATTTCCATGACCCCAGTCCCTGGTTTAGTCTAGAAAGGGAGGAAAAGGGCTGGAGAGTTGGCTCAGAGGTTAAGAGCACTGGCTGTTCTTCCGAAGGTCCTGAGTTCAAATCCCAGCAACCACATGGTGGCTCACAACCATCTGTAATGAGATCTGATACCCTCTTCTGCTGCGGCTGAAGACAGATACAGTGTACTTACATATAACAATAAATAAATCTTAAAAAAGAAAGAAAGAAAGAAAGAAAGAAAGAAAGAAAGAAAGAAAGAAAGAAAGGGTGGAAAAAATGGTTGCCCCTTGAGGGATTGTTCAAAATACCAAAAGTTCCATATACCCCTAAACTTGACCATGGCATCCTGATCCTTCCTCCTGGTAGGCTGCAAAAAAACATCTGCAGAGATGGACTCTGGTTCCTGGGAGCCATGGGAATCCAATGTTTGTCATTCGCTGCACCCCATGATGCCTGGGGACATAGCCTCCCACATCCACAAATTTGAACCTTCCAAAATACAGGAGTTGGGGGTGGGGCATCCCAAACAAAAGCTCCTCTTACTAGACAGCAGTCCCTGGCTACTGAGCGTAAGTCCAGGTGTTGCTCCAGGTTCTATGTTAAACACCTCTCCTCGAGGGCTGGAAAGATGGCTCAGCACTTAGAGCTCTGGCTGCCCTTCCAGAGGACCCTGATTTAATTCCCAGCATCCACATGGCAGCTCACAACCATTCATAACTCCAGTCCCAGGAGATCTGACACCCTCTTCTGTATGCCCTGGGCACTGCGTGCATACATATGATACACAGACATACATGCAGTCAAGACACTCATACACATAAAAATAATAAAATTAAAAAAACGACAACAACCTTCTTCAACATAAAGTGCAATGAAGCCAGATGGTGCCAAGGTCTCTGGCTGCCCTGACCTCCAAATGCATTTATTTTCACAGAAAAAGTCCAGTCTAGACAGCTGTGCCAGCGGTGTGGCCCGGGCCAATTAGGATCACCCAAACTACATGGGGGTACATGGACGCCACTATCCCCGTCCTTGGCCTGCCCCACTTCACTCCGGCCAAGACTTCTGTAAGTCTTACTGGAACCTCCCGGGAACCCCCGACCCCACTGGATTCCAAGCTCCTGCATCCTTCCTGCGGCTTCCCAGAACACAGCATCTCCAGCAGCCCTCATACTCACTGACCTGCTCTAGACTAAGCCTGGCCAAGCTGGACTAGGGGCTGCTCACAGCTAGCAAACAGCTCCAGTACCAGGCCAGTCACATAGTCGCTCAATAACTGCTAACTGGGGCTTTCAAGTTCAGGCTCCAGCCAAGACTGACAGAGCCAGGTGGATCCTGATCTATTATTTAGCAATCTCTCCCAGTTAGTTCACTCGGCAAGGGAACACTAAAGACCACCCACTAGGGCTGCTCTCAGTAGCTCTCTACCTGGACATTGGTGGTGCTCAGTAGAGCCCTCTGTGTGCCAATCAAACCCTAGTCATTGAGGCAAAGGTCATCTTGATTTATTAAGAGGCAATGGTCCCTCCTTGAGCATTCCTGTGTCTTAGCATTCCTATAGGTCCCAGGACAAGGCTTGGGCCCCGTTCAACTAACCCAGCCTTGAGCGGTCCCAGCCCACTATAGAGTGGGTATACTATGGGGACCCGATCTTGTGCCATCAAAGCCCAGGCAGCACTCAGTCACCAGACCTGGGTTCTGGAGAGGTGGAGTCCTTTAGCGGCTGTGGCCTGCTCTAGCCAGAGCCCGGCCTGCTCACTGAGGCTGGGCACCATGCCCATGAGGTCTGATGGCAAGCCCACTCCTGTCCATCTTCCCATGCAACCGGTGTCCTCCATCTGTGAGGCAGGGCTGTGGCTGCTTCCACCCAACAGCTGCGTGAAACAGATGTCACCTGGGCCCAGTGTAGCCGTATGGGTGCCGCAGCAACAGGCTCTGATGGCTGGGCAGCACGTGGGTGTGGTAGTGCTCCACCATGCTGCCCACACTCGCAAACAGAACCTCACCTTCCAGGTAGAACTTAGAATCCTGCAGGAAGAAAGGAAGCAGGCTTAGCAGGGACTGAGTAGCCCACTGTCTCAAGCCTATATCCCCCTCACCTCTTCCCCCAGCTTCTCAGTGGTAACGATGGCACTAATAGTCAGGTTTGCCCCCAGCTGCCCATGTTCCCTCCCAGTCCATCTGCACACATCAGGTCTCTGTTCTTGAGGCCTCCTTTCGGTACCCTCTCATTAGCCTCAATGTGAGAACTGCTCTCAGGGCAAGGTCTGGGAATAAAACCAAGGGCCAAGGGTGGCTACCCAGTACTAAGCTAATGACAAAGCCAGGTTAGGAGAGGACGAAGGCTGAGACCACAGAGAAGAGAGGGAAGGCAAAGGACAGGGGAGGGCCGATGTTAGGAAGGGCCTCCCAGTCCAGTTTCCCACTGCTAAATCCTGTCACAGGGGGACTCACTGGGCTCTTGGTAAGCCTTGAAGCCGGTGCCCCTACCCCACCCTCAGAGCAGGGCCCGGTTTCCCACCTTCTCAAAGATGCGATAATTCCTCACTTTGTTAGAAGATTCATCCCACACCACCAAGACCTACAAGGAGGGAAATATGGGGCAGGAGGCTTAGAGGAGGCGGTAGGACTGGTCAGCAAAGGCTGAAGAGCGTGGGCGGAGCTCTGTGGGCTGTGGCCTAGATGCTGTAGCCCTCGGGGGTAACGTAAGCAATCACCTGTACAGAGCTAGCCCCTCACCCTGAGGGTCATCCCTCTGCCCTTAGCAAGCCCTGACGCTAGGCAGTGGGACCCATCTCTGACATGAGCGAGGCAGGAGAGGGACTGTGTTAATGGATGCCCGCCCTCTTGCCGCTTCCCCTGCCCACAGGTCCTCCCTTTCCCTCTGCGAACCCCATCCTAATTCACGCTGTGACTCCGTGAGAGGCAGCCACATTCACTCCCAATTTACAGAAATCACAGAGTTCCGAGAACAGAGAGAGAAGGTGCAGCTGGGCAAGGACCCCAAAGTAAGAATTCAGTTAGGGTGCCAAGTCAGAGGTCAGAAGGCTCTGGTGGCACAGGTGTCCTTCATCAGCTGTCCTACCTTCCCTGACTTAGTAGAGGAGTTCCGAATGCAATACAGCCCGTCCCGGGGCTCTCCACGGGGGTCCGTAGCTTTGAACAACCTAAAATAAAACAGCGAAGTCAGCGGGCTAACCTCCGCAGACGGCGTTCATAAGACGCACCTGCTAGCCCCACTCTACTCCTGGGCTCTCTGGCCACTCTTGGCTTTCAGTTGTAATAGAGGAGATAAAGCTGGAGAGGCTTATGAGAATAAAAACACCAATTCAGACCACTGCTGTCATGTCTTGCTGCGCTAAGGCCCTGGGGCTTGCCCAGCACCAGAGTGAACAAGGGGACAAGGGACCTCACACTGTCCCAGCAAGTACAAGCGGCGCTTGGAACTAACCTTTCCACCTCGCAGGACTCTGTGGTGTTGACAAACACTGAGTTAGGCAGCGGCACCTGAAAGAGGCCAATGGTGTCACTGTCAAAGTACAAGTGACCCCTCCACACATCACTGCTCCCCTAACCGGCTGCCACCCGCACCAGGATACAGGGCTTTCCGTGGTGTCCCGCCCCGCCCCCTCAAGCCCAGTTATGGAGCTCTTTGTGCAGGAGAGCCAGTGAGCGCCCCCAACCTACAGCCCCGCCCCATGTCTGCGCACTGGCTGACTGTGGGGCCAGGACCCTCCACTCAGTCTTGCCTTCTCATAGTCTTCATCTGAGTCCTCCTCACCAGTGTCAGCCTGTGAGGGCTGACGGGCCTTTTCAAAGGAGAAGCCTCTGAAACTCTGTCCATCAGGGGGCGATCGCCTGGAGCGATAAAGAGGAAGACAAGAATATTAGCACTCTCAGACATAGATAAGTCACCCCTTCCTCCCCTCCACACATGACCCATGGGAATCTTGGTGTCAGCTTTCTCTGCCCCTTGTGGCTGAAACACTCAGGACAGCAAAGCTCCTGGAGGCAGGAGAGTTATCTTAGTCCTGACAACCCAACTACAAAATCAGGGCTGCCATTAATAGGTAAGCAGGGGCCACCTGAACTCAGGTATTATCATATAGTGGACAAAAGCACTGGGCGCTGCCTGGGCCCAAGATCTACTGTTGGCTGTCTGCGAGACTCTGGCAAAATCACAGGTCTCTTAAAGCTATAGGACGTGGACAGACTGAGGGAGGCTTTACAATGCAATCTGACTACAAAGGACACCTATGGTAAGAGCCCAGCCCACTGCACAAGTAGCAGGCAGTCCCCTTGAGACTAGTCTCCAAGCCTTTAGGGAGAATTAAAGGAAGCCACACATGCTCTGAGATACAAATCTATATCAGGATGAACAAGGTTAGATATCACCCGCACCACTGAATCAGCCAGGGGTAGGGGAGACTGGAGGGGTAAGGAAATCCTTCCCACCTTGTACCTAATGCTTCTCCTCAGAATGTAAGGGATACTGGATAGAGCACAGACTGGGTTGAGGGAACCTATTGGCTGGCAGGCAGAGGCACCACCCAAGCCAGACTCACTGGAGGTGGGGAAGAGGTGTGTTCTCTGGTCTAGGCAGCACTGCAGGCCGAACGGTGGCCTCAGGCATGGGCATCTTCTGCACAGGAGGCCTGGGGGCCACAGGGGGCGCAGGCCCAGGCGCAGACTTGGCTGCCTCCCTTGGGGAAGCCTCTTCAGCTATCTTCAGGAACTTGGGCTTATTAGCAGGTACGGGTGGGGGCTCAGATGTGGGTGGCCCTCGGGAAGACAGGTGGAATGACTTGAGTTTGTCACAGTTCCTGGAGGTGGCAATGGCCACGGTGGTAGAGTTGGAGACAGAGCTAGTCCCATGGCCAGGGGTCCAGGGTTCTGAGCCGGGATTCACACTGTCTCGGAAGCAAGGATGTTTCCGGAGGTTGGGCACAGTAGGTACGCTGCTCACTGGGGGATCACTCATCCTCCGAGGGGTAGCAGGCACCCTGAGGCCAGGCTCTCCTCTCCTCGGGCCCAATGGGTCCTTCTTAGCGTCCTCAGGTGCAGGGCCAGTGTCTGGAAGGCCTCGCTTGGGAGGTGGGGGTGGCAGTAAGGGGCTTGGGCTTTTGGAGGTGAAAGAGTGGGCGCGGGGCAAGTCAGAGAAGGCTGGCTTCCGAGGAACAGGCACGGGGGGTGGCGGGTAGGCTGGTGGATACGTCAGGGCATCTGCAGAACAAAAAATAACAGCAAGTTGGCACCACAGAGAGAGAGGCTGGACCACCACCATCCTAAACTAGCAACAGGCAGCAGGAGCCAACCAGGTATGGGCTTCTCGTGGCCGGACCTTCGGCGGCCAGCAGCAGCTCACTCGGCGTGTGCAGCCTCCACGCCTCACCCCTGCCCTACCTAACGTCCATATCTCGTCCACCACCCAGCTCCCCCGAGCCCAAGCCACCAGTGCTCTCAGCCCTTCCCATCCATACCCCCGAAGACAGTCCAGGAAAGGCTTCTACAGCCTAGATGTTACACGAAGGGCTTTCAAGCCTCCCCCAGGTAGAAGGAAGCAGAGTTAGGATTCCCAGGCCTTCTCCTGAGCAAGAGGAAGGGTGAATTCCGCACAACAGAGGTGAACAGGATGGGCCAGAACCCCGGGATGAAGACGGAAGGCTGCGCTTACAACGAGCAAAGGGCACGGGGTGACATCCAGCCCAGATGTCACATGGAGCATCGGGACGATAGGTCTGGGACAAGTGGGAATGGCATGAAAGGAACGAGACCTGAGGCCTGGGTGTCCCTCAGTCACAGGGAGGGTGGGGATGTCCCTCAAGAGGTAAACGCAGCAGACACAAGAGCAAGAACGCCAAGCACCCAGAGGAGTGAGGCCAAGGAGGAGTCAGGAGGTCTAGAGGGTAGGAGGAAGAGTGGTGGAGACGGTCCAGAGAAGGCTGAGGTGCCCTGAAGGCGCCTACATGCAGCTCAAGGACAGAGGCTTCTTCCCTTTCCTACTCCCTGGAGCTGGGTGATCACGGTGAGCACTGAGGCAGGAAGTGTGAGAGCAGGACATAAGCCAACAGTCTGGTGGCTGAAGGAGCATCAGCAGAGCTGGCCCGAAGGCAGGGAACAAGGATATCAATACCTACAGCTAGTCAGACAGAAGGAGGAAGGTTAGGTCGGAGGAAGACGGAAAATAGAAAAGGACAATCAGCCCAAGGCATCACGACAGACAAGACAAAGCTGGAGTGTTCTGAGTGGAGGGAGCAGAGAAAGCACAAGGCCTAAGGAGGGGAAGGACAGAGACATGGCCTGCCTTCCCAGCCCTAGCCTTCCCTGTCACATATACCTGTGTGTACGCCAGAGATGACACTCTGGCCTACAGCTGTGATCCACAGAGAACTTGTTGCCATGGGCAATGGGCCTGCCTCAGGCCAACCCACCTCCCAGTGTCCCTTTGTTCCCTGTCAGCCTCCAGGACCACCCCCTCTATCCTGACCCTCCATCCACACAAGGTTAACTCGGGAGGCTGCAGGAGCAAATAAGTAAAGCCAACCAGCCCTGAATCTCTGAATACCCACCCAGAACAAGACCCACAACCTGCTAGGTGCGGTGGTACATGTTTTTAATTCTGTACTCAGGAGGCAGAGACAGGCAGATCTGAGTTTGAAGACAGCCCGGTCAGGAAAGATTCAGGACAGCCACTGCTAGAGAGACCCAACCAAACAATAAAGACCCACCAGCCCAGGAGAAGCTCTATTCTTGGTCCCAGTCTCTGGTCTCTTCTCACCAAGGAGACCCCAGGCCCAGCTACACTACATACCTTCAAGCTTCATGGGCCCCGGAGAATCAGGCTCCAAGTACGAGTCGTCTTCATCTTCGTGTTCGTAATCTACATGGAGTGAGTGGGGGATGAGACACAGCACAGCCTAGGCCCCGCGCGCAGACCAGGGGGCATGGCCCGCTGCCCTTAGCTCCCCTCATGAGAATGGGGTACCCGGGAGGCAGGGGTTGAGGACGAGGAGGTGGGATCTGAAACCTGAACCCACACTGCTAGAGGTCAGAGGCAGAGAAGCTGCGTCTCTCTGCCAGAGGACGGGGCAGGGAGCAAAGCCAAACGGGCGTTTCTCTCCTTCTGGGCAGCCCAAGCGGGTTCCCTGTCAGCAGTCAGGAGGACATGTGGCAGGCGCACAGATGGCCTTACCTTCATTGTCTGTGGGGTATGAAGATAGGCTGATATCTATAGGTCGCTCAACTGCACCGTAGAAACTGTCCGTGTCTGAGCTGGAGTCGCTGAAACCAAGAGCAAGGAGAACTAGACTAGGTGTCCCCTTGTGAACATGCGGGAACATGCCCAGCACCACCACCACACACAGACACGAACATACACAGACACGAGGATAATCCCTCACATATGTACAGACAAAAGGACACAAAGGTCATAGAGAGACATTTCGACATGTATATACATGGACAAACACAGGGACTTGAGGCTTGGGACCATCTATGGGTGCCACCTCCTTGCCCCCACTGTAGTTTTAGCCACCCTGCCTGGCTTGATGCGTCAGAACTGTCCACGTGTCCACATATTGCCCAACCCGATGGCCAGGAGCTCTGGATTCTGTCCAGAACCTCAGGGCAGGTCCTTGAGAGTGCCCAGCCCTCTCTGGCTCTCAGTGTCACTGACTACGACAGGATTGACTTATGTTCCCTAAAGAGCCACTGCTGTTTGCTGGGCCATCTCATGGGTGAGGATGCTGAGACCAGGGACAAAGTAGACACCAGGGAGCTAAGAATCCAACGCCCTGAGCTGTAAATGCCGGGTCTCCACAGCAGGGGAAGGAAAAGGCACACAGGAGTTACAAGTAAGTACAAGGGACTGAGACAGAGACAGAGCTGGAAGACAGACAGGACCAGAGATGTCGCATGCACACTTGTCCATGGTTACCCATGGATACGTAAGCAGCGTGTGCTTCTGCACCCATGAAGCTTGCCTGCACCTCCAGAAAAACCTTTATGGAAGTGATTATAAGTCTAGTTCCCAGGGACTAGAAGGGAACCCTAAGAGCCAAGCAGCCCTCGGGACTACCACCCACGCATCACATTCCTTGGCATACCTGGTGTCTAGAGGTAGTTCCTTCTTCTCGTGGAAGTGGCCAATTTCCCTTCGTAGCAAGGCCATCCAGCTCTGTGGGTCAGGAGCACCCATAGTAAGTGTGACATTGCCCGGAGCAGGGTCCCACTCCTCCCATCACTGTCTAGTTCTATGTCGTAGCCACCAAGGTCCAAGGAGAGGAACCTAGCTAGGTCCAGCATAGATCGTGTGGCTCAGACACGAAATCACCCTCCTGGGGCTGCAGCCATTCCAATTTATCTCCTTCTGGCATATTCTCATGGTGTGTGCAGGCACCCGCTGGGGGCCTAATCCACCTGGCTGCCTATATATCTCGACCAAGTCTTTCTCTTCAGAATCCTCTGAAGCCTCTTGTCTAGAGCTCATGGGAGGTCAGAGCCTGGCTCAGTGCGGCACTTCAGGCAAGTCCCGCCCTGCTCCTGGGGCCCCGCTACCTGCCAATCACCTTGCGCTCATCCTCAGAGGAGGCTGAGAAGAACCATGTGCGGTGCTTCTTGCTGATGTGAATGATCTTGAACGGGAAGACATTGTTGGATGTGGTCTCCTCAGCTGCCCGCATCACTCTGAGAGCACATTGCCAAAAGTCACCAGCTTGTCCACTCAAGAGACGGGCTTATCAGCCCCTGTGGCTGGACTTTTGCTACTTACTGGGGTCTTCTTTTCCCACCCTTTATCCACCCCCTCCCCAGTTTCACCCACTATCACTAGATAGGAGAGAAAGGACTATAGAGGGAAGGGGTGGGGAATAGGTCTGAATCTAATTTTTTTCTCCTTGAGCACGACTACCAACAAACTACAACCACCCCCCCAAAACCCCCCTCCCCGAACAATCAACAACTATGAACCACACCTCTCAGGGACTTAGCATTGATACACCCTCCGAAAAATTCCCAGAATTCCAAACATCACACATGGCAGAAATTATGTCACTGGCAAAACCTTGCCTCTGCTAGAGCACGAGGCAAGTCATAATCAGCTGCTGCAGAGCAGCCCCAGATCCCCACGCCTGGGATTAAGACAAAAACATAGTCTTACAACATATCGTTCCCCATGTTTTTTTTAAGAGACCAAAATTCCAGAATTCTCACTACACAGCCCACCCCTGAATTGATTCCAGCCCTCGGCATCATGCCTTGCCTGGGAAATACAGGCAGATCTGGAGAGTCTCTGCCTGCTTACGCTCTCAGTAGAATACTTAGATGCTTCAGGGAGTGAGCAGAGTATGAGCTCGAGAAGGTGCTGGGTCTTGAGGACTTCCCAGGAGAACACAGCGCAGGGCTACAATGCTACAAGGCAAAGAGCCTGGGTACGCTACAGCCCCCAAGGGCACAAGAAGGACTCAATTGACCAACAGGCCTACATGTAGGCATCAGCTCAGGTTGTACCTGCCCATGACTCCCTTGAGGGGAAGTTCGTGGATTCTGGCTGGCTGGAGCCCAGCCCATAATGTAGTAGAGAACTGAACTGGAGCCTGGGAAGACCCTAGAGCCAGAAAGTCCATGAAGAGCCTGAGTTTGGGACAGCCTGGGATGGATGGACTCCAGGCTCCCTGGAAAGGGGGCATGCTAAGTGAAGAGCAGGATCAGAGGCCGGACAAAGAGTTTACAAGATGGCAACTGGATGGGAACTCTGTAAAGTAAGCCACCCAGGCCCCTGGTACCTGAACCCCCCAAGAAGCTCCTAATAACTCACTCCTCACTTCACACATACTGTCCCACCCCCTGCCCTCAGCAAAGGACAGAGTAGGTAGAATAACAGCCAGCAGGCGAGGAAGGCCATCTCAGACTTCAGGGATTGGCCCTGTGGTGCAGGGTGTGAGGGAAAGCAATCGGCACGGCCGGGACATTGGTGAGCAGCCAGGATGGGCACTCACCTGTTGTAGCCACTCAGCGAAAAGGCGCCCTGCGGGGAGGCAGACGTGCTGCTCTTGAAGTAGTAGATGCAGCGCTTGTGGATGATCACGAAGCGGAGGGGCCCTGGGGACAATTCAGCAGCAGAGGTGAGCCACAGAGCCACCAGACACAGCTCTACTCTGGGGCTCTCTCCCGAGGCCCCAGGGCAACTTGGAAGCAGACCCCGGAGACTGCAGAAGGTAGAGCACGGAGCTGAGCTGGTACACTGCCCCTTCCCTGGACTTTCTTTGGGGTCAAATATAAACAAGTTCACTGGCACACTGGCAAGTTTTGGGGCACCACCCCAGGGAAGACCCAGCCACCTAAAGAAAAGGGGTAGGTTAAGGCCTCAAAGGGACAGGAAGAAAGAGCAGAGCCTGGACCAGAGGCCTAAGGAGACCATGGCAGCCTTGCTTGCAGCAATAGGGCTATTGGGGAGGTGAGGAACCCACAGGGCAAGGAGAGCAGAGTTTAGGCACCCAGAGCCGGCTGGTGAGAGCCAGCGAGGTGGTGCTGTTCTCAGGCTCTACTGTTCCTGCCCAGAACAGCCCCCGCCCCCCGCCCAACCCTGGGAAAGGTTATTTGTGCTTCTTCCTTGCAGGCTGCCTATACACTGATATGCACACAGGGTCCAACAGTCCACTAGAGATCTCAGCTAGGCAACACAGGGGCAGGAAGTCCCTGGCAGAGGGCATCGCAAGAGCAAATGCATGTCCATGGCTGATCAGAGAGCTGGGCACGGCTCTAGTGCTCTGTCTCCAGCATCCTGACACTCAGCTGGCTCCTGGCCTTGCACATGGAATCATCCTGTGCCACACGACTCACCAACTCACCCACAACTCACATACAAGCCAAGAACAGCACTGAGGGACCAGATCTATCAGGTCACCCGAGGTCCTCCAGCCTTGGCTGCAGACTGAAGCATTCATGACTAGCTGGTCAGTACATACACACAACGTGCCCATCCTCACTTTGCCTAGCTACACTGTGTTGGACCCTGTGACAAGGTCCAGCGTAAGGAAATCGTCAGGTTTACCAGGTGTGCCAGCTGCCAGAAAAGGAAAAGAAATCTCAGGAGAGCCATTAGAAGCAGTGGAGAAGCAGATTCGTGTCCTCCCTTTGAAATTCCCGTGATTCAGTGACTCACATTTGAGCAGCTGCAGCTGGGTGCCACCCTTCTTATGCAGGTAACCAGCCTTGGCCACACCACCAGGCATGGTCAGCAAATTCTGGGCACCGATGGCCTTCATGGGGACAGGCCAATGCATTTCCTCAGCCGCCATGAAGCTGCAATTGAAGCAAAAGAGACAGGACTCCACTGTGGCGGGCAGCAGGGAATATCTTAGGTGGGGCTCCTGGGAGGGCATCATGGAGGGTCAGGTCGGTGGAGGAGGACTCTAAGTCCCCAGGCTTCTGAGTAGGGCTCTGGGGGGTGACAGTGCTACCCAGTCAGTCTCCAACCCTCTTGGCCACACACTTGACTCCAGAATGCTGAGCACAGCCGGGCAGTGGTGGCGCACACCTTTAATCCCAGCACTCTTGGTAGGCAGAGGCAGGCGAATTTCTGAGTTCGAGGCCAGCCTGGTCTACAGAGTGAGTTCCAGGACAGCCAGGGCTACACAGAGAAACCCTGTCTCGAAAAAACCAAAAACCAAACAAACAAACAGAATGCTGAGCACAGTCCTTTTACCATCGTGAGTTCACTTAAGTTCATGGCCCCAGAAAGGCTGGGGCGGTGATGACTGAACTCAGAAAACCCCAACCTGGGTACATCAGGCCTATGCCATAGCTACCCAAGTTCCAATGCCAGCACACCTCACAAGGCGCTTGTCTTAAGTGGGAAGTCAGGGGCGGCTTCCTGGAGCAAGGGGGATCGCCCCCTTGGAAATGGCTGTTCAGTACCACTGAGGCAGGCAATGGGTGCCTTCTCCACCAGGTCTGACCTTCTGTGGAGAGAAAGTAAGATCCTGAGATGTCCACCCTTCCTCAGAAACAACAACTTCTTCTTCTTCTTCTTCTTCTTCTTCTTCTTCTTCTTCTTCTTCTTCTTCTTCCCCCCCCCCTTTTTTTTATAGACAGGGTTTCTCTGTGTAGCCCTGGCTGTCCTGGAACTCTGTAGACCAGGCTGGCCTCAAACTCAGAAGTCTGCCTGCCTCTGCCTCCCGAGTGTTGGGACTAAAGGTGTGCACCACCACTGCCCGGCTTCCTCAGTAACTTCTATCTGTTCCCCTCCCCCCCTTTGAAACCTTGAAGTCAGGTAGTAGGAGAAGAGCAAGCCAAGAACCCCCACTTCCCAGGTTTAATGATTTGGGCTCCTACCTAGTTTAGCTTTTTGGAGGAACTCCGGCCTCAGTTGTTAGAGTTATAAATTAGGAGGACAGGTCGGACTCAGCACACCCTTGTTCTCAGTGTCACAGGACTATTTGGTAGGTTTGCTAGTATCCACATTATCAGCCCAGGGTATGAAGACTCAGAGGCCCCTTCCTGTGAGGAACCCCAAGTGCCAGTCACAACTGCCCCCTAACCTGACATTACTCTGTTGGTGCTCCCACTCACCCCATCAGGTCCCTCTTCAGACCCCTGAGGAGCTGCCTGAGGGCACAAGGCCAGTGGTCTGCTCTCAACAAGGTGGGACGGTGCCGGCCAGATCCAGAAAGGCAGGCTGCTGGGGTTCCGTTACTACAGTGCCAACCTCCCCCTCCAAAACACATACAGAAAACCCTCCAGGCCTGGGGTGGCCCAAGCCAGAAAGCTCAGCATGAGGCGGGGAAATATACTGCATCAGAAAATGAAAGGAAAAAGGATGGAAATCAATCAAGCTCTTGTCAACGGCCAGGCTCACTCCACCAAATATGTGTTAGAGAATTAAGTTCCGTTGGCTACCCCAACACACACACACACACACACACACACACACACACACACACACGGTGGGGAGAGAGAGAGAGAGAGAGGGAGGGAGGGAGGGGGAGAGAGAGAGAGAGAGAGAGAGAGAGAGAGAGAGAGAGAGATCCATTAACACTCAAATGCACTTCGTCCATGGTCTCGGCCAGCAGGAGTAAGGTCAGGGCCATTGGTCCTCGAACCACAAAGTGGAGGTTTGGAACAATGGCGCGACCACACCCCCGCGCAGGGCTAAGAGGGAACACGGATCGGAGCACAGCAGTGGAGTGCGAGGAGGAGGGTGCCCACTCCCAAGCCCATGGCGGGCGGGGGTAGTGCTAGCAGATGGACAGACTGAGCGCCAGGCTCGGAGCCCCGGGCCAGCCAACTCTGGCTGGCCCATGCTCGCCTTTGTTCTGGGTAGACGCCGGATAGCGCCTGGGGCTCCAGGGACATGCGGTCCCCGGTCGTGGTGCAGAGGCTGGGGGCCCAGGTCTAAGGAGTGGGAGTCTGAAGTGAGTGTGGATGCTCAAATCCAGGGCTGGGGCCCCAGATCCCGAGCCTCAGGATCAGTACTCACGGTGTCCACGCGGCGGGCACAGCTGGCTTCCGGGGGGCGGCCAGCGCCCGCCTCCCCTGTGCGCAGCGACATAGTCCCGAGCTGGGCCCACCGACTGCAGCCTCGTCCCTGGACCCGGTCTCTCGCCATCCCCAGCTCCGCGGCCGCGACCCAGAGCCCGCCATAGCTCGCAGAGCCCCAGGCCGGAGCTGCCCCTGACTCCTCCCCTCGCGGGCGGCGGAGTGAGGGCTAGGGGCCAGGTGAGGAAGCCGACCCGCCCCTCCGCACGTCAGCTTCTCCACCCACTGCGCTGAGAGTGAGGGGCTACAAGAAGTGGAAACTCGGAAACTTGTGCCTATATAATCCAGAATTAAGAGCCATCTAGACAAACAAGGAAGCCACCGATGCGAATGAGGAAGTCACGCTCAGATTCCCAACACCTGAGAATCCCGAAGTGCACGCCTGTGGATCTCCATCCAGTTTGCACCTTGGATACGAACTTCTATGACACCCTATTTCCTCTGCTAGTACCCCATCATGTCACTTGCCAATGTCCACTTCATAGGTCTCCCTCGGGACAGAATTCCTCCAAGGAGTCAGGGGTCCAGCCCTTGGGCTCCTTTGGGTACCAGTCCCAGGAGACTGTTCCCCGCTGCCTAAGGCTGGTCAAGCCCCGCTGACCTCCTAGGCATCCTTCCTCCTCCATCCCCCATCATCGTACAGGCTGGCCCAGGAAGGACTGTCGTGGCCGAAGGCAGCCGCACACTTGGCCCTCAGAGGCAGCTCTGGTATATCCCTCAGGCTTCATTCCCACCCAGCTGTCCATTCTAGGCTCTTCTCCCTGGTGTCCAAGCCTCTGTATTAGGCAAGCTCTGGGGCGGGGCCCCTTCCCGCTATGTGTAACCTTGAAGTTCCTGCAGCTTTCCCACTCAGAGAGTCCGGCTGCCTGGTGCATTGGTTTCTGGAGGCGCATCTTACCCAGAACACTAAGCTGTCTCCTTCTTTTAGCCACCCTGAACTACAGACACCACCCCCACCCCACCACCCCGCCCTCCCACTGCCTCTAAGCAGGCCACACCTCTCCCTGTCTCCACCAATTTCCCTTCCTCACCTTCCAGCCAACACACCATCCCATCACATCTTTATTCTAAATGCCATGGACACAATCCTGCCCTGGGGGGAGGGGCGGTCAGAGGGTCTCACTCTGTAGCCCTGGCTTTCTTCTACCTTGGGATCTTCCTGCCTCAGCCTCCCAAGTACTGGGATTGCTGCTGTACACTGTCACACCTGGCAACACTCTAGCACTTCCTGATGCAGCCCCACCCCTACTTTCAACCTTTTTTACGAGCTTTGCTCTGCCCCCACCTTCTGTGTTACAGTGCGCAGACTCTGCTAACCCAAGCCCATAAGAATTCACCTTAGTCCAGGTTGCTTCCACTGCCTGCTGTTGCAACTAAAGTAATTTAGCCATTAAATATTAGATTCCAAAAACACTAACCACATACAAACTTGCCCAGAAAATATAAGAGCAAAGCCACGAGGCCAGTATCACCCCAAAACCCAAACCCAGATAAAGCTGGCATGAGAGCTACAGAACAACACGTCTCTGGGGTTTTTGTTTGTTTGTTTGTGTTTCTCTTTTATGACAGAATCTTACACAGCTCGGGCTGGCCTTGAACTAGCTAGGTAGCGGAGGATGACCTTGAACTTCTCATTTCCCTGCCTCCGGAACCTAAGTGCTAGGATGACCAGGTCCGGCTTAAGCAGCGTTGAGGATTGAAACTAGACAGGAGTCTACCAACTGAGCCATATCCCCAGCCCCAAATCCCCTTCTGGCACATTCTCCACAAGATGCTAGCAAACTGAATCCAACACCACATAAAAAAAAAAATATTCTACAACATGAACGGGGGAGATTTATCCCAATAATCCAAGTTGCTTTAATAGTTGAATACAATTAATATAACACACCATATTGATAAAGAACAAAACCACCTGATCATGTTAAAAGATACAGAAAAAGAACTTGCTGTTATCTAAATCTTTATAATAATAATAATAATAATAATAACAACAACAACAACAACAATAATAAAAACTAGAAACGGGGACGGCTCAGCAGTTAAGAGCACTGACTGCTCTTCCAGAGGTCTTGAGTTCAATTCCCAACAACTACATGGTGGCTCACAACCATCTGTAATGAGATCTGATGCCTACTACTGGTGTGTCTGAAGACAGCTGCAGTGTACTTACATACCTAAAATAAAATAAATAAATAAATCAGAGAGAGAGAGAGAGAGAGAGAGAGAGAGAAGGAGGAAGAGGAGGAGGAGGAGGAGGAAGGGAGGGAGGGAGGAAGGGAGGAAGGGAGGAAAGAAGAAAGGAAGAAAGAAAAAGAAACAGAAGGGAACTCTCTAAACCACCACTGGAATTAAAACACTGAACATTTTCAGTTTCCTGAAGTGCAGGAGCAAGGCAAGGAGGTCTGAGTCCATTGCTTCTTTTCATCATTGTACTGAAAATGTGGTCAAGGCAACTATATAATAAAAGGAAGCTGACTGTCAGGCTAGACAGGCAGATCAGTGGTTAGGAGCCAGGCTGCTTTTGCAGAGGATCCAGCACCCACAAGGAGGCTCACATCTGTCTGCAGCTCCAGCTGCAGCAGGGGTTTCGATGCCCTCTTCTGGCCTCCACAAGCACTACATACATTTGTTGCACAGACACAAATAAATCAAGGGTCCAGATAAGAAAAAGAAAAAAAAAAAAAAGATAAGAAACAAACAGAAACCTAAGCAATTATTAGATGGCTTTATGTAACATAAACTCCAGGGAAGTTAGACATTATCAGGACTAATAAGTGGGTTTTGCAGGGCGGAAGGATGTGGGGGACAAAGGAGGTTCAGTATTCCCTCTTCCCAGGAGTTACCCATGACTGGTAGAAGGTCTTGTGTCCCCAGCCTGGGGCTAGTGGCACAGCCTTCCTTCCACCTGACACTGGCCATCGTAGGTTACCATTATCTCCCAAACTTAGCTCTTAGGACCAGCACAGAGTGGGAATCTAGGGTGCCCCAAGTAAAGCAGACCATTGCTCCTGGTGGGTAGTTGGACTGAGGACTGGTAAAGGGCGCTGGCACACAGCCCTGCTCAGATACGTCTGGAGCTGCTGCAAGGAAAGCTGTAGCCTACCTCATCCTGGCTCCATGCTTGGGTGGGGATGAGTCAGGAGCAAAGCAGTTTCAGCCCCATCTTGTTTCAACTCAGTGGCTAGCAGAAGGCCTAGCTCCCACCCTACTGTGGGCAGAATGGAAGCTCGCGAGCAGCCAGTGAACAACCTTGTTGGAGAGGGTGTCGTGAGAGCCAAGGGATGCCCTACTTCATCTCTCCCAGGAATCTTCACACTTTAGAACTGGAATCGCAACCCCTCTCCAGATAAGCCCTGGCCTGACACCAGGGGACCCTGCTCAGGAACCCAGTGCCAATCCAGGCTGTGAACAGAAAGAGGGTGTGCCACTTGAGGATGACTACCATGCTGTGACAGAGTTCCTGGAGAGTTTTAGCCCAGCCTACAGACGCCAGCGCCACCTATGCCTGGGGTCACTGGAGAGAAACTAAAGAACTCCTGGCTTGCCCGTGGACAGAATGAAGACTCGTAGCCACTCACTGACTGGGCTAGCCACCCCAGTACCACCAGCACCACTCCAGCCCCAGGAACCTAATAGCACAATTGGCTCATCCATCCCAAGGAACTGACAGCTCCTGGGGATGCTCAGTCCCCTTCTCTGTAGGGACAGCAGCCTTGGTGGGCTAAGCCACCATGGATGAGGGTTTTAAGGAAGAGTATGGAGACATAACTTGGCCCACACTTGGCCCTCATTTTCCACTGAGTCCCTATCAGTAGAGGAGGTGTGGAAGAGCACAGTCCTCTGACAGCCTAGTCACAAATCCCCTCCCTCTGTAGGAGGCTGGGGTAACAGGGTCAGGACTCATGTGCCGGGCCAGGTTCATGGTGCTTTGTGGATTCTTTGTCTTGTAGCTGCAGGCCTCTCCCCGGCCCCACTCCAGGCCTTTGCAAGTCAGTGGTTGTGGCTAGAGCCCATGAGACCATGTAGAAGGTGTGCGATCATTGCTTGCTTGTGCATACGTGAACACGCATTTGAGCCTGTAAGTTTATATATGTGTTTGCGTGCACACCGGGAAGGCTGGACACCTGCCACACATTCTCCAAATCAAGTCTCTCTGCTTCTGTACACACCTACCTCCTTCCCCTGTTCTCATAACTCAGGTGACCCTGTCTCCAGAGACTGCTAGAGGATACAGACTGGACCACCCAGTAAAAACCACAAAGGCAATCTGAACAAGTTTAAAGGTCAGTTCTGTGGCTTGTGTCTGCCCTGGGAGGGTCTCTGAACCTGCAGGGGTGAGCGGTCATCACTTACAAGGGTCCATATATCTGAGGTGGCTCTACATACCTGGCTAACATCACAGGTGTTACACTCACCTGATGTCCATGTACACACATTGATATGTGTGCATACATACATACATGCATATCAGCCTATCTGTGAATTCAGGGTGTGGACAGTGAAGCTCTGGGCTCTGACAGCCTCTGACACCTGCAGATATGTCCCTGCCTGTGTGAAGCACACTGATTCTTAACTGTAATCAAGCCAGACTGTTCTTTGTAAATCTGCGGGGCAAGGCAGAGGTGGGGGTCCCAACCCAAGGAAAAGGAAAGCAGGTACCACTGGGGCACTTGCGCACACAAACGTCCTCATGTACACACATGTACACACATGTACACAGGGCCTCATACTTAACCCGCATATTACACATACACACGCACATATCCTCATTGTGGTGGTTTGAATGAGAATGGCCCCCAAGTGCTCACATATTTGAACCAGTTGGTAGAACTGTTTGAGAAGGATTGAGAGGTATGCGTTGGTTCTAGGAGGGGTGTCACCCGGTGTGGCCTTTGAAGTTTCAAAAGCCCCATGCATTCCCAATTAGTCCTCTCCGCCTTGTGCTTTTACACCAGACGTGAGCTCTCAGCGACCACTCCGGTGCCGTGCCTGTCTACCTGCTACTGAGCTTCCTGTGTGATGGCCACAGATCCCAACCCTCTGGAACTGCGGGCCCCAGATTAAGCACTTTCTTTCATGAGTTGGCCAGATCCTGGTTTCCGTCCCAGCAACTGGTTAGTAACTAAGACATTTTTGTTCTCATAGGAACTGAATCACACATTAGGACACAACCATACATGCATAATACTTATTTATGTGCTCAGGCACATACATGCTTTTAGAGATGGTTCTGCAATTAGAAGTGGGTGCTGCCTCTCCGAGGACCCCTTTGGTTCCCAGCACTCACACCAGTAGCACACAATTGCCTGTAACTCAAGATCCAGGGGATCTCATACGGCTTTCTTCTAGATTCTGTGGGCAGATTCACTCATGTACATGTATCATCACATACACACACATAATTAAAAATCATAATTTTTTTTGGTTCTTTTTCGAGACAGGGTTTCCCTGTGTAGCCTTGGCTGTCCTGGAACTCACTCTGTAGACCAGGCTGGCCTCGAACTCAGGAATCCACCTGTCTCTGCCTCCCAAGTGCTGGGATTAAAGGCATGCGCCACCACCGCCCGGCAAAAATCATATTTTTTAAAAAGCATAAATTCATGTGTTTACACTCACACATATTTACACATGTGCTTGCTCTTACATGTATGCTGATAGGTACATTTTTACCACACATATATGCAGATCACCTAGATATTCACACTCATACACACACAAAGACATACTTATAGTCTAACACCCTTCATGAGTGGTCCCTAGAAGCTGGCCTAACCCGGCCCACTATCTGATTGCTGATCAACCTGGAGAGGGTGCATAACTCAGTGCTTTACTTTGCAATTCACAGGCTGGGACACTTGGCTTAGAAGGGCTCCGGGTGTGCACTGGGCACTCCCCATAGGCCAGACTCTTCAGGGACCAACCCCCTGACATCACGACAGGGCATCACAACACCCTGACATGCCAACCAGGGCCATCCCCACATCACCAATGAAGATATCCAGGGTCAAAGAAGCCGAGAACTCATCCAAAGTCACATGCATCATATTTACCCAGTAAGTCAGAGCGCTCTAAGCAACCCCCCCCCAGCCCACTGCCTCACCCCTGGGGCTGCCCCAGCTCACACTGCCTCACAAGCTCTTCCCTCTTAGTTTCTCTTTCTTCCTTCCTCTTCCCAGAATCTTTGTCTGTTAGAGAATCAAAACCAAAATTCTAGAAAGGCCCAGCAACCAGCCATTCCAGAAAACTCAGGGGTCCGGGGAGGGGGCAGCCACAGGGGCTGTGGCACTGTCAATTTCACAAGGACAGTCCCCAACCATCAGGTTTCTGAGACCTTGGGATTATTCACTTTATGTCAGGATCCTGAGCACAGCACTCTCACACAGGCAGCCAGGATATCTCAAATCCTCTCAAGTGCACATGCATACACACACATACACACACACACACACACACACACACACACACGTAGACACAAAACCTAACATCAAGACCACCCCAGACACGGCTTACAGTAGGAAGGGTTCACAGGCCTGGCCTTCTACTCTGGCAAACTGTCTTCCACCTCCCCACAGTGGCTGTTGGGTGACATATAATGGAGTCTTAGGAGTGTTTTAATGGCCGGTTTTCTCTCTGGGCTTCATTTGGACCATTCAGATATAAGGGTTAAGTTGACAGAAGCCAGTCTCCTTGGAGTTTATTGCTTCTCACAGGACTGAGTCCCAATCAGTCCCTACCCCTACCCTGGTAAGGGCTTTGGTCTTCCCTTCCCCTTCCCCCTCCCCCACCCCAAGTCCTGTAGTGGCTAGGCCAGTGCCACCTCCAGAACCCCAAACCCAGCGGTTCAACTTACCTCACGGCACTGACCCAACACATGGTACAACTTCCTGTGACCTGCTGGGGACAGGTGTCCTTGAATGCAGAAAGGCTATTCAGCCCAGGGGCTATGGGGAGGGACTGCATGCAACCTGCATGCCCCGAGCATGAGATCCTCAAGGCCTCTGGCTGCTCCCAGCACTGCCTAGACCGAAGAGCAACTCAGCAGGCCTCACAGGGAGGGGGAAGCTGGGGCCAACAGGGTTTCCTCCCTGTTTGGGACTTCCTGTTACTGGGCAGTCCCAAGGAAAAGGCGTTTTCTGACTTCCCCACAGCAAGGTCCTAAAAGCCACCCGGGGCCCACTAGCCTGCTGGGTTTCAGCCCCTGAGTTTACTCAGTTGTGGGGCTAGCTGCGTGCCTACAGAGTTGGTTTTGTGTAGAACCTCCTGGCCAGAGTCTCAAGGCCACCTCAGCTATCAGACCATGAAGCCCCTCACAGATCGGGGTGCTGAGGAAGACAGTGCCGATATCTCCGATATCTCCCATCGGGAGCACATTCCCTCACCACAGGCTCTCCCCTACAAGGTGCATGCTCAGAGCTGTGCCTTGCGCCTAGTACCTGTGACTTTCAAGATGGATATTTCTGTGCCCTTTGTCACCAAGAAACTGAGAGACTAGGAAGGAGCATGGGACCAGACAGCGGTTTCTTCCTACAAGGACTCTGAGTCACCTCTCCACCTCAGCTCAGCTAACATCTGGCTTTCTGGAAAGCAGCCTTTCTGTCCACACAGCCTCAGTGGACAAGCACCGCTGTTGTTCCAGGGTCCCTGCCCAGTGGCTCACTCCGAGTAAGCCCCACCCACCCCCCAGGCCTTTCTGCTCCCACAAGTCCAGCGTCTTCACCTGCTCTATCCTGGAAACCACTAAGTGGGAAAGCAGGAGTGCCGACCCCAGCCACTGAGTACCTCCGCTTCTTGTCTGAGCCCCAGTCCCACGATAGGAAGAGGTAAATGGAAAGGGGGGGGGTCTGAGATTGAAGGGCAACCTTATAGCAGGACTGAGTTCAAATACTATGGGGTCCCCAAGAGTTGTAGAGTCTGTACTCTGCCTAAGAGGTTTTATGAGAGCACCCCCAACTCCATGGATTCACCTCTCTGTGGCTCTGACTCCAATGGCCCCGAATACCAACCCCATGACTGGCTGTGCAAGTACCTAACCATTCCCAGGCACAGGCCCGTGCGTCAGCCACTCCGAAAGGGCAGCTTGCTGATGCAGGGGCTCCTGTCTTCTCAGCGTCGGCAGCCTCAGCTCGGTAGCCAAGATCTCCAGGCCCTCAAGGCGGCCAGCGGGCTAACGAGCACCGGCTATGTACTAGAGAGTTGGAAGCGTCAGCTTTGCCTTCTTGGCCTCCTTAGGGTGGGCACAGATTCCCCTGCCTCCCTAAGCCACTAGGCTCTACCCGCCGAGGCAAGTCCCTGCCTGCTGCGGAAAGCTGGGGGCGAGGCATGAATAGGCTGTGGGAATCCAGGCCTCTTCTTACTGTCCTCCCTTCCGGCAGGGCCGAGCTAAGGGAGCAGGTAAGCAGCCCTGAAGTGAGTACAAACCAGTGGGTCACGTCCCAGAGGGCACAGGGCATCCAGGAGCCCTGAGCTACGGAGCACATGTGAGGCTCAGGGAGGTTGCCCAGAGGAGAGCCCTAGGTCTGATTTCTACAACAGAAACAGGCTGAAGGAGTCACGCTAGGAAGGGCTCAGGGTGAACAGCATGGGGGAGCTCGGAGGACCCAGGATCTGGGGAGACTAGGGGCAGAGATTATTGAATCCCAACAGTAGACGAGCCAGGAGCCAGCCCGCTCTCTAAAGTTATCTTACCCTTTACCAGACAAACGGAAGGCTAGACACAACCTACGGCAGAGGCATGCACCAAACCTATGCCCAGTTCTTGTTCCCACACTCCTAAACGCCATAGAAGTTAAAGTGAGCCATACCCACCCTGACCACCCCAGGCCCTGACCTGTAAGTCTATAGGGGAGTCAGTGCCCCAACAAAGGCTGCTCTGCAAGAGGCAGGCCAGTCTTGGACCCTCCTCCCCCAGGCCCAGCCTCTAAGGAGTCCTGAGCTATGTGACCTCTGCAGGCATCAATTTCTCCAAGTGTTTTCTCATCTCCCCAGGTCATAAACAACACTACCAGTCATGTTCTTGAAAGCAGAAGACATTCAGGACCCCTCCGTGAGGGTCACTCCGCCACCTTCACCTTGTGCTATAATGTGAGGTAACACCGGAATCCAAGCAGGAGGACGCATGTGTATGGCTGGGGGGAGCCTATCCTTACCAGCATTGGGGCTCCCTGACTTCCCCTCAATCCTTCTACCCTGGACTGGTGCCTATAGTTTCCAAACTTGGGGATCCTCACCCCAATCAGACCAGACTCAAGACACTTACCAGAGAAGGTAAGATAGCCAGCAAAACTAAGCAGGGGCCCAGGGTTAGTCAGAATTAAAACAACAAAGAACTTGCTTTCACTCAGGTCCTGGCTGGCGTGCCTCAGTCTGCTCAGACAAGCACCTAACACTATCCAAAGGGCACAAGTGCTGGCCCTGTCCTGGCACCTTAAGCCTGAGAGGTGCCCTGCCGACATGACCCACAGCCAGGGATCAGTGGTACTGGATTGGAACTTACTTCCAGCACCCAGGATCCTGACCCCGCTCTGGTACCTGCTGACCACCTGTCTGCACAGCTCAGGCACTGAGTGGGCCAAGGGCAGGGAGAAGAACATTCCAGGCTTGGGCTGGGTGCTAAGCCCTGGGAAGAGTGGGAATGCCACCAACGGGCAACCTCAAACTCTCAAAATAAGATGTTTTATATCAGCCACTGCTACAGGACTTACGTTTGTTTCCCTGTCAGTCTAAGGCCCGCCCATCCGACCCCCCCCCCCCGACCTGGAGCCCTCTCCCCTTTCTGAGCCCCATTCTACCATTGTACAATGAGGAAGTACTTTGAGGATTCCCAAAAGTCTGTCCTGGGCGATGGAGTGGGGGATCTAGAGGGCAAGGTGCTCCTCTGAGTCATATAGTACAGTGGTCTAAGTGACAGCTCCCCAAAGATATATCCATATCCTAATCCCCGTAACCTAGGCTGGAAGAGGGTCTTAACATGTAATTTAAGGTTCCAATCTTGGATTGGCCAATGACAAACCTCCCTTAGGGCACGGTAGCTCATGCCTTCTGTCCTAGCATTTGAGAGGCAGAGACAGGTGGGTCTCTGTGAGTTTGAGGCCAGCCAGGGTTACGTAGTGAGACCCGCCTTTTAAAAAAGGGTGACCCAGGAGACCATGTAAAGACAAGAGGCTGGAGTGAGGCCTCCAAACACCAGGACCCACAGCAAACCAGGAAGGCTCCCTCTACCAGCCTTGAGACGAAGGCCCCTGGCACACAGGGCTGCCAGGAGGAGAGGATGTGCCTAACCCAGGGCTGGGAGATAACCAGGGGGGCCCCACCCTCTCAGAGGAGAAGAGGAGGGGGATGGAGGGAGGGCCTCTGTGTGTGGGGGGCAGCATTTGGGATGGAAGGAAGGAAGGAAGGAAGGAAGGAAGGAAGGAAGGAAGGAAGGAAAGAAGGAAGGAAGGAAGGAAGGAAAGCAGGCGGGCAAGAAAGCAAGCAAGTATATGTAGCCAACTGTCTATATGGGTTGCCTCAAGGGACCTTGGAGACAATTTTCTGGCAGTTAATAATCAAGTCTCCGATCACAATGTGTCCTTGATCTAGGCTCCAGATAGGTATGTGTGGTGCCTTTGGGAAGACCCAGGGCACACTGGCCAGGTCATCACGTCCATCTGCACCAAGTTGCAGAATAAGGAACATGTGATTGAGACTCTGTACAAAGCTAAGTTCAAGTTCTCTGGTCATCAGAAGATGCACATCTCAAAGAAGTGGGGCTTCACCAAGTTCGATGCAGATGAATCTGAAGACATGGTTGCTGAGAATAGCTCATTCCTGATGGCTGTGGTGTCAAATATATCCCCAACCGTGGCCCTCTGGACAAGTGGAGAGCCTGCATTCCTGAAGGCTTCCACCGCGCTCTCCTATACCCTACCTACCAAATCATGGTCAATAATAAATCTCTGCATCAAGTCTGCTAAAAGAAAAAAAAAAAAAAAAGCAAGCAATGCATGCCTGCAGCCCTGCCTCTACCTTGGCTTGGGACCCGTGAGTGCCTGAACTGTGAGGGGGTGAGCTCCTGTTGTTTACAGCTAAGATACAGGACTCCATTAAAGTTGCCCCAGGAAGTGGTCCTGAATGGAGCCTCACCCAAGTTCTTGATGGGACCCCCCCCCCAACTACCTTCTATTTCGATCTGGCCCACTCCCTGACACGCCCTATCAAGGAGAGGCTAGCTCTGTAATGCTGTATCTCAGAGGGGCGACCCTAAGCTGGCGTCCCTGGACGCCACATCCCCGTGGGAGCCTCTCATGGCTCTCAGGCACGGGGCACCATAGCTGGTTCAAGTCCACCAAAACTGTTGGTGTCCATCTCATCCCCAAACCTGTTCTTCTTTGGCTCAATAAACAAAGGCTAAACCAGCGCTTTGGCTGAGGGGATGTGGCGACACCACTGCTTCCTGCTCCAGGGCCTGGCCATTCCCAACACCTACATTTTGAAACTGAAAGCCACTTCCTTTGAGGCTAGAACTACCTAGAACCTTGCCCTTTCTATGGAATCATCTCAGCAGCTCAACCCTCCCCACCAATGTCACCAAATGTGTCACCAGCACTCTTTTTTTTTTTTCCGGTTTTTGGAGACAGGGTTTCTCTGTGTAGCCCTGGCTGCCCTGGAACTCACCCTGTAGACCAGGCTGGCCTCGAACTCAGAAATCCGCCTGCCTCTGCCTCCCAAGTGCTGGGATTACAGGCTTGCGCCACCACACCCGGCAGACACCAGCACTCTTTATTGATCTGCATTCCACTAAATCCCCAGGAGCCCAAGGGATGGATGATGAACAGATAGAAGGTGGGCTTGGGCCACGCACAGGCCAGTCTCTAGTATGGCTATAACCAGGATATCCCTGAGTCTAGAACTAAACTAGTGAACTCAAGAAGAGTCTGTCATAGACTTGATGTCCACGTTGGCTGTAGCCAAGGCTCACTGATGCTCTGGGATATTGACTGGGTGATACCAGCTGCAGGACTAAGCCAGGGTGGTAGGTTGCTACCACAAAGCACAGCACCAAGGAAGTTCATGATGTCTTCATGTCCTGGGATGTCTGGCCAGGGCCTTCCTTTCCCAGATCCAGTATCATCATTGTTCCTAATCAGTGTGGCTGGGCTGGGTGGCGGCATGTCTCCTGTGCCAAGGGCAAGCTGGGGACGATGAGCTCCAGGGCTCCAGGAGACCCCACACTTGGTGCAGAGTTTGCACTAGCCAGGAGGGGGCAGCACGGGGACTTCAAGGAGGAAGCCTGAAGTCCCAACAGGGCGAGGGGTGGGTGGGGCTGGGGAGAATGAGACAGGCAAAATCTCCGGGAAATGCCGTGCTGGCCTTGGAGTGATGGCTGCTGCGGGCTGCTCTCCTGCCCCAAACCACAAGCCAGCAGAGGCGGTTCAGGATTCACACTTCAGTTCATCACAAACACTGACAAATTTCCACCTTTTAATTGCTTGAGAAAAAAACTTTCTAGAGTGCTGACGTATTAGACCGGGTCCGCCCCCGAGTTCCTGGCACCTCACCCACAGCTGCAGCCTGCCTGGCTTGACTCAGAGGAGTCCACTACTTCCTCACCCAGTGCAGGTAGCCCGGGGATTCCAATGATCCCAGCCTCAGTACTAAACGCTTGGAGCTGCCCCCCAAGACTGAGTGCCTCATCTAATGAGCCTCTCTCCGCACCCGAGTGACCTCTGAACAGACAACAGATTAGACAACAGATTCATTGGCCTCATCCCTGGCTTCCCCATCCCCAGACTTATAACTCACTCTCAGCCTCAGTTTCTCCATCTGAGGAATAGATCCCACAGCTCCCGTGTGGGCCATCTAGTGAGGTGATCGGCTTACTCCAGGACACTAGGCTTCCACTGGCAAAACCTTTCTCAGTCACACTGAAAATTGAGGAAGTGTCAGAGAATGCTTTGGAAATTCTTTTGCTTGACTTCAGGCGACATGTCCTCATTAAACTCCCATGGTCTGGGAAGGTGCTCCATCATTCCCACGACCTTCGGCTAACTGCATTCCCACAGTGTCTGAATTTGATCCACACACAGCAGAATGCATTCTAGTTCCACACAGAGGAATTAATTCTACCCTCCCTGCTTTCCAAGGCCCCATGTGCAGGCCACTGTCCCTTCTGAAGGACACTTCCGGACCCTCACAGTCTGGTTCCCTTTGTATTCCTCCCTTCAATGCAGTTTCCTAGATTCTCCCCCAGCATCAGCTCCCGGGTACAGGGACCTCTCTCAGTCCATCCCCTGTGTGTCCTGATGTGTGCCTGCAGTGTCCAGTATGACACAGGCAACAGATTCTTCTTATAGGCTTTGTCTACATCCCAATAGCTGGTACCCCAATACCCCAAGGCACTCAGTTCATGGTGCTCGCCTTTTTTTTTTTTTTTTTTTTTGGTTCTTTTTTTCAAGACAGGGTTTCTCTGTATAGCCCTGGCTGTCCTGGAACTCACTCTGTAGACCAGGCTGGCCTTGAACTCAGAAATCCGCCTACCTCTGCCTCCCAAGTGCTGGGATTGCAGGCATGCACAACCACACCCAGCCATGGTGCTCTCTTGCCAAAAGAAACCATCTTGACAGTGGTTCTCAACTGTGAGCTGCAACTCTGTTTGGGGGAAGCTAATGAGCCTTTTACAGTGGTCACCCATCAGCTATCCTGCATATAAGATAATTATATTATGATTCATACCAATAGCAAAATTATAGTTATGGAGTTGCAATGAAAAGTATTTTATGATTGGAGGCCACCAGAACATGAGGAGCTGTGTTTTAGGGTCTGTGCATTAGGAAGGTTGAGAACCACTGGGCTAGACACATGCACCCACCTTCTTCATCCTCAGGGGAGAAGGGGGTTCTGTGTACATGAAGCACGTCCTTGAAGCTATGCTCTCTGGATCAGGCACTGAGCCTTCCCAGGGTGAGCTTTTCCTCACAGTATCTGTGTTGATAAAGCAAGGACAGCAAGCTTCTGGGCAGCATACACTCACCCTTTGCCCCTGAGGGTCTCCTGACCCTCTGAAGTCCATAGGAATATAGTCAGGGGCAAAATCTACTAATAACTGTGGAACACTGTCTTCTCTGAGGTCAGAGGTGAGCCCTGGTTGGATAAAGAGGACCAAGGTCAGGGCCTTCCCAGGTCCAGCCTGATTTTCCTCCCCAGCATCCAGCAGCTGAGAAGACAGCTCCCTCCCATCCACCAGCCTCTCCTGGAGACACCGCCATCATAGACACATGATACAGCCAAGACACGGGGTCCAGGAATCTGAGAGGATCCTGCCTACAGCTGGACCAGCGAGACCAAGGAATCTTTCTGTGTGCCAAGGCTATTAACTTAGTAGCTCACAGTCACCTGGGCCAAAGTTAATATTCTGTCCTTTCCTGGAGTCACTGAGATAGTCTCACAGTCCCAGGGTCCTGGAAGGATTTCCTATTAAGCTTGGTTCAGAGCAACCTAGGGGTCCATCTCTGGAAAGACAGTTGTATTCTCCCAAAGGCAGAAAGCCCACCCCACATGAGGGCAGCAATCCTGGGTCCCAGTCTCTGTAGACAAGGCAGGGCTCCAGGTAGGAGGCTAGATGTGCATACCAGAAAACCCTGGCAAAGAAGCAGAACCCCAGGCCTCAGTTTGCTCCTCAAAAACTGGGAAGTCCAAGGAGTCAGTGGGGCTCAGGACAGAGGGACGGACACCTGCTTCACCACAGTCTTCTGTGACGTGGACAAGTGATATTGAAGAGCTGAAGGCCCCATCTCTACCACTCAGCGGTACTCTGGAGCCCAAGTACTAGAGGCAAAGGGAGACAGTCAGAGCTTTGTCTCTATCGGCAGATCCCACAGCTTGAACCCCAGAATCCAAACTGGCATCATCTTCTATCTGGGGCTGCCTATTAATAATCTGTGGAAGTGGCCACCTCTGACTCACATCCTTGTGACATTCATCCCACCAGACATAGTAACACACCAGCCAGCGTTGGGAAGCAATGTTTCATGTGAGCTGACCAAACCAGAGGACTACACAGACAGCGCCTCAGATAGAGGAAAGCTTTTGCGAAGGCCTTGGGGTCAGGACAGGAGAAGGTGTACACACCTTTAGATGTGCCAGACAGAAGTGCTACGGGGCACAGTACTCTGCTGAAGAAGACAGGGTCTAAGCACCTGGGCCTGGGCACCAAGCAGGCCTATGCTCCAGTCCCAACTTTGTCCCCTTGCACTGAGGCAGGCCACTTTTCTTCCAGAGAATGGTATTCTAAAGACCAAACCAAATGACTCACGGAGACTTTGTCACAGGCACTGGGCCTAGTATTGGTGCCAGAGTCCTTGGGGTGAGGGCACCCTGCTGAGCTTGGATTCCCAGCACAAGGACACAGAGACACCGGGGGAACACACTGGGCATATTGTGTGTGGACATGAAGCTCGTGCTGGTGGGGGGAGGGCAGAGATGAAGTGAGGAAGACAGTCAGAGATCCACCCCCATTGCTCCACGCCAGAGCCATGGGCAGAGGTCAGGGGTCAGCCTTGGCACACTGAGTGAACACCTGAAGTGTCCTAGTGCTGGCCCAGGGCCACGGTACCAGACGTTCCTCTGCGCTGTCTGCTGGGGTCTCCCTGGGTACTCTAGAGACACCAGCCCTGATCCCTGCAGTTGTTAATGGCATTGGCTGGCTCCATCCTCTATGACTCAATGCTTAGGGATTTTTTCACATCACGTTGGCTTCCTTAAACCACACAAAACCAAGCTTCCTGGATCTGCTCAGCCTGGGCCCTTTCCGGCACTTCACCCCAGTGAGCTCCATGGTCCAGAGTCACCCAGCCTGGCCTTCATTCTTAGCCCCCCTGGTTTCCTGTGAATATTCTGACCCCTGTCCACCCTGCCACAGGTAGGGCCCATTCAGGCTGAGTCACTGACCTGCCTCCTCTGCCCACCCTCCATGTTATCCTCAGGTCTGTTTTTAATCCATTGGCTCTTCCCCCTTTCCTACCCCCCAAATATTACTATTTTTAAGCTGGACCAAACTGTTGTTTTTTATTCTCTGGGTTGATTTTATCCCTTAGTCTTTTGGATGTTGCCACCTTTTATTCCTTAAGGTTTTGTTATTTGTTCTCGGCAATAGTGTGGCTACACGCACACGTGCACACACTGGGCAAACGTTCCACCACACAGGTATACCTCCAAGCCCCCTTTTGGTGATGCGAGGTCTTGCTATGTTACCCAGATGATCCTAAACTTGAGGCAATAGTCTGAATCTCTGTGGATAGTGAATAGTTTTTTAGGTCTCCTTTTGGGCAACACTTTGTCCTTTCATTGGGTTCCTCTTGGGGTCAACCACAGGCCATCAAAGGTAGCACAGGTGGAGGTCTGGCCTTCTGCCGGTGCTTCAATAGGCAAGAGGCCGTGGAGAGCTGCTCTAGCCAGGTCTAGGTCTCAGGTTGGACAGAGAGGGAGAAAAGAAGACAGACCAGGGGGACAGACTAGAGGACACACAGGAAGAACCGTGGAGAGTGGCCAAAAGCAGGAAGGAGGTGCAGGCCAGACCCCTGGCTTGCGGAACTGAGAACTGCTTGTTCCTCCTCAGCTGGGAACCCAGGGCCTCAAAGGCCTGGTGGCGGACACCATGACTCACAGCCTATTGCTGGCTCCTGTCCTCACCCTTCAGCATGGTCCCACAGAGTGCCCGGCTGGTCTGAGCATTCCAGGGCATCCTAACACTACTCCATTGTCTGGAGGCCCAGCGAGGACAAGGGTCTGGCCATGGGCCCTTGTGGACAGGCAAGAGGTCCAGGCCTGGCCATCTTTCAGAAGTTTGGTCTAGTCTTCGACAGCCAGAAGAGGCCAGTCAGGGGGAAGGGGAGATTCTTCTCTCTACCCATCCAATGGCCCAACCCTGTTTCCTTCCCAAGGCCAGGCCTCCTTATACCTTGCCTCCTGCTTTGAGACAGCCTGCCTCAGCCACAGTGCAAGGCAGCTTTTAAAGGTGACTGGACTCAGCCTCAAGGTTCAAGGTCTTCATCCAGTACTCTGATATCCTGGACCACTCTCACACTGTTCCCTGATCGCCTTATGCCATTAGTACCCACAAACTTACTCCTGGCCTTCCAGTCAGGTGCCCCATGGTCAGGCTGTGGGATGACATCCTGAAGGCCCTCAGGCAGCAGGGGCAGGGAGGCTTCTGAAGATGGCAGGCCTCCAGTGGCAGTATATGTCCCAATGTTACCTGAGTCTGGTTCTCCATGTCCAGCCCTCCTTCTGAGGCCTTGACCACCACAGCCTCAAATCTATGTTAACCCCAAATCCCGTACTCTCCTATCCACACAGATTCCTTGTTCCCACGCCTAGTGTGGCAGTGCCTGGCCTTGTTACCCACGCCTTGCATGGCCTTGTTACCCACGCCTTGGAGACTCCCACAGGTAATGTGGCTTCTGGTGGTCAGCAGAGCCCAGGTCTACTCTTCCATGAGTCAGCCTCTCTTCCTGGCTACAGACGTCCCACAGGGGCTGCAGCACAGCTCTGTAGCCTCAGGAGAACAAGACTGGCTCCTCCCTCTGGAGATACAGCTGTCATCATCAGGAAAGAGAAGCCCAGCAGAGAGACATGGGTTGTATGGAGAGGAGGCTGGGCTGAGCCGGAACCACTAGGCCCAGTTATTTCCAGCTTTGTCCCGATCTGTGAGTTCCTTTGTAAAGCTTCACGTCTTCCTAGCTGTTTGACACCGACCCCTCTACAGGCCTCCATAATTCTGTCTTTTTATACCTACTCCTCACCGATTTCTTCAGGGGATACTGCTGCAGGGTGGAGGTACTGACATGGTCTCCAGACCTCAAAGAGAGCTTTTACTTTTAGTTTATTCAATCTTCTGAGACAGGATCTCACTGTGTAGCCTCGGCTAACCTTCAACTTGCTATGTAAATCAGATTGGCCTCAGGCTTGTGGTCATCTGCCTGCTTATGTGCCATCATGCCCAGCTCAGAGCGAGCCTTTAAAAAAAAACAACCAAAGGACAGTAAGGCACTTACCATGCAAACAGGAGGACGTGAGTTCCAATCCCCAGTCACCCACATAAACCAGGTAAGGCAGCGTGCATCCGTAATTCCAGTACTGGAGGGTGAACGGAGACAGGAGGATTAGTGAGCCCTGTTAACCAGCCAATGTACTCAAACTGGCAAGTTCCAAGACCAGTGGGAGACCCTACCTCAAAAATACAGTGGAAAACAATTGAGAAAGACACACGACATCAACCTTGGTCTTCAACATGTATTCAGAGTGTGTGTACATGAAAGAGATGTTCCAGTTGGTCGGACAGTTGGTTGGTTGGTTGGTTGGTTGGTTTTTTGAAACCAGGTTTTTCTGAGAAGCCCTGGTTGTTCTGAAACTCACTCGGTAGACCAGGCTGACCTCAAACTCATAGATCCGCCTGCCTTTGCCTCCCAAGTGCTGGGATTAATGGCATGCACCACCACTGCCTGACATATGTGCACATGAATTCCCCCATACAAAAACGTACGCACATATAATCATTACACACACATACACACACACAAACCACAGGACACAACCTCTGTGCTCACAGGACCCACACTGGCCAGGACCATTCCTTCTCCCCGCCTCTGACCAGCAATCTTTTCCTGACTCCACTCCACAGGGTACCTTGTATACCATTCTTGCATATCTTGAGTAGGCTGAGGCCTGTGAATCTCTTCCTGTCTCTCCAGCCTCCAGCCCCCAAACAGCTGCTCCCTTGATGCCCAGTGAGAAGAACCCTGATTGTGGAAGGGGTGTCTGCGGCAGAGCCCAGAGGTGGGGGGTAGGGGAAAGTCCTTTCTCAACCCTCTTCCTTCCTGGGCAACTTCCTGTCTCCAGAGTGGGCACAGCCACCATTAACCACAGCACTTCACCCTCCTGGTCACATTTTTGAGAAAATAGGAAGGTTGATATCAGAGATTGAACTTTCCTGAAACTGAGCAGTGAGCTGGGGAAGTCAGTGTTGACCTCTGAACCTACTTTAAATTCAGTGGACCCAACAGCAGACTCCATAGCCCGCAAAACCAGGGCCAGGCCACACCTTCCTGAGCAACTATAGCCTTGGGTCTGAAAGGGACAGGGCTCAGTTCAACCCGGAAGGGAGGTTGTTCTAGAGGGCTCCTGCCCTACGGTTCCATCCTGGAGCACAAGTACCAGCCCTGGAACGTGCTAGGCTAGAAAGCTGGACTGGGGTTCCCTGGAGCAGCACACTCAGGCTCCTGGTAGAACTGGACAGACACACAACAGGAAGTCTGGGCAGGGATTCGCAGGGAGGGGAGGCCAGCCCGAGGCATAACACAAAGACCTGAGACAAGTGGGTGCAGCTCAGAGACAGTGGCTACTCCGACCCCAGGCTGAGGCCTAACTCCTAGTGCCATTAGCTCTGGTCAGTGGGGAACTCTAGAGAGCCTAACTCAACTATGGAAGTCCTCAGGCCCTGCAGAGGTCCAGTTTCCACTGAGTTACCACTATATATCGCAGTGCTAGCAGTGGGCTGAGCTCCCCTTCACCATCACATACCTTCTATGTCTGTCCCATATAGGAAGGTGGAAAGTGTCCAGCTCACACACCTACAGGAGCCAGCTGCACCGAGCCCCAGGCCACCAGTTCTGTGTACCTAGAGGCTTCTGACAACATAACTTAACGGCATCAGAGACTTGTCCCTTTCTTGCTCTGCACGGTCAGACCCACGTAGCTGGCCACTGGTCTGCCCGCCAGGACCAGGCCTCCACACCATTTGCCTAGTCATCAGGAGGAAAAGGTCAGTGCCAACCACTTAACTCTTCCAGAAAGCGGCTCCCCTCCCTGGATTCAAACAGATGAGGCATTCGGGGCCAGCGCTGTTTCTGCTGTGCCTCCCCCGGTTCAGTGCCTCGCTCTGTGTCCCCAGGGCACACTCCTTACATCTGCCAACTCAGGCTGTAAGATCTCAGCTTTTACAGATGCCAACCCATCCCACTCCTCTAATGCTTGTAAATCTCTCCTTCTGCTGGGGCCCCCTACAGGTCCCAGCTGGCTACAGGTGCCAGCTCTTGGGACTCAACACCTGAACCTTCTGGAAGGCAGCTTAGGGGAGACCAGGCGGACCCCAATGTTGGTCTCAATGTGGATCTTTTCCCCTTTCTTTCTTTCTTTCTTCCTTCCTTCCTTCCTTCCTTCCTTCCTTCCTTCCTTCCTTCCTTCCTTTCTTTCTTTCTTTTTTCCTTCTTCCTTCCTCCCTTTCTTTTTTCTTTCTTTCCTTCTTTCTTTCTCTCTAAGGGAAGAACATGAACACAGTACCCCACTACTGTAAACTATGCAGTCAAGTCCCCCCCCCCCATTTGAGGAAGCTGCAGGTGTCGGCTCATCAGAAGGATAAACCTTGCCCTGGGAAAACCACCTTCACAACCCTGGTATCTCCCCACCAGGTAAGTATCAATGTTTGTCTTTCAGCAGGAGCAGTCACAGAAAAGAGCACTGTTTCAGTTTAGGGCAGGGCCACATGTGGCAACTATTTTTCCTACCAGAAAAGAATTCCCTGTCTTCCTACCTGTCCTGCTTGCTGAAGCCAATGAGACCAGGTTCAGGAGAGGCCGGGCCCCTGCTGCTGAGTGGCAGGTGGGAGGGGCTGTGACAGAAACCTAGAGAGCTTCATGAGAGGCCCCAGCACAGCAACCCACTACTGTCTGAATGGAAACTGCCAACCCAGGCAGCACAGTTCCAGTATGACGGGGCGTGTTTGTCTCCGGTGCTCAGCGGAGAGGAAAGTGGCAAACCAACCTCAAAGCCTGGCAGAGTCCTCCACTCCCACTGCCAGCAGCACAGACCCTCCCAGCCTGCAGGAGCCTCCCTGCAGGGTAGGCGCTGACCCTCACTGCTTGAGTTCCTGATCAGGGGGGTGGACAGGGAGGTCACTGTGTGTACTGAGCTATGAAGAGGCCCACAGCTCAGGAGTAGGGCAGAATGCGGGCAGTCAAGGACGGACCCCTGATCACTAAGCAGGATCATTATGTCTTTAACAAAAAATCCTTCTCAGAGAGTGTTGTGGGATGGGTCAGACGCTGAGTGGCAGCGTCTGCCAGCAATCCTTGTCCTCGAGCCTGTGGGCCTGACCACTCCTATGGTCCAGGCTTAGCCTTGGGCCCGGTACATAGCACAGAGCATACGTGGAATGGAATGGGTACCGGCGCAGATAACAGCTTACTGAGATGGAGTCTGCCGATGTCATAGATGCAGGGAATAAGGTGGCGTAGAGTCCTCAGCTCCCCATCCTGCTCCCAGGTGAACTGCGGGTGCTGTTCTAGGCTTTCAAAGCTGTGGAGTAAAGCTAAAGCCCACCCCAGCATTCTAGGCGCCCAGACCCGCTCCGGCCTCTTCTTATCCTGGCTAGGAGTAGGCAGATGTAAATGCTTGGCCACCTCCTTACCTGTCTTAGCAGGGTGGGTAGGGTCATAAAGGGAAGCCTGGGGTATGGGGACAGGTGTTCTTCTAAAACCACAGAACAGATTATAATACCCTGTGGTCCAGGTCATAGAAACCCCCAAATTAGACATGTCTGTTCAGGGACAAGAGCAGGGATCCCCAGCTCAGGCCTGAGGATACTGCCTTGGGAGGCATCTCAAGTGAGTGCCTCTCACCTGCTGCGGGTGCTTGAAGTCTGAGGGAATTGTCATTTAAATGTCACTTAAATCCCATTAGCTAATCCTGATCTGATCCCATTTCACAGGGATGGTGCTGAAGCCCTGAAACCTCAAGTTGGACAAGGCCCAGACCGTGGCTTTGTCTTGGTTCTCATGACAGGCTCTGTGCTTTTCCTGGTCAGCCTCTGCTCTTGGAACCCCAGGAAACCAGCCTGAGCTGGCTTAGCCCTGGGCCATGAGAGAGCTCAGTTCTGGTCATGGCATGCATATTACCAGCCTGGCAGATCCCAGGCCAAGAGCCACCCCTCCTTCTGCAGGCTCAGGCAGGCAGGCACACTGCACCCTACTCAGCAGCCTAAAGCAAGGGTGTTTGGCTGTAGGCCATCCTGCCAGGGCCAGTAAGCGTGTGCTAGGGCCAGTGAGCGTGCAATAGACATGATTCAGAGGGAAGCAGACCGAAATTCTCGGAATCAGAATGGCTGTAGGGCATGAGAGTGGTGCCCGTTTGCCTGTGAGGCCTACTGACCCCCCTGGCTACTGCCCCAAGTGATCAAGCCAATGGCATTTCTGGAAGCCAGCTAGCAAAAACTACTCAGGTATATCTGGAACTTCTATGGCCAGCTCACATGGAACAAGGAGTTGTCCCTAAATCCTGGGGGCAGTGATCACTTCATGGAGACACAGGGAGTCCAATCACTAGGTGCCTGAACCTCATAAATCAGTGCTGGGGAAGAAGAAAGCAGAGGGAACAGCATCCGGGTACCCCTGATGCCCCCACCCGAAGGCCAGCTGCTTTTTGTTTCATTCCTCCTGTCCCCGGAGTTCATGGGTAGGGGTGGGGCACTGACACTGAGCCCACCAAGTCCAGCCATGTGGCCCCGCATCTGCACTTTGCTTTACAGAGCAGAAAGGCGAGAGTCAAGAAGAATAATTAGGGGCTGGCGAGATGGCTCAGCGGTTAAGAGCTTGGGCTGCTCTTCCAGAGGACTCACACTCTCTTTCACACGAGAGCTCACAACTGTCTGTAACCCCAGTTCCAGGGGAGGTGACACCCTCACTCAGACATCCAGGCAGATTGCCAGTGTACATAAAATGAATAAATCATTAAAGAAAGAAGTATAAAAAGAAAGAAAGAAGGGAGGCCCAGGACCCTGAATCATGGCAGGAGACAGCAGCCTTTCTTCCTGGGCTGAGGGGCAGTGACGGGGTGGAAGAGGCATGGAGGATTACCGCAACTCCTAGGCACTGTGCACCCGGGACCATCTCCAGCCCTTGAATGCCCAAACTGCACTACTGGAGGACTCCAGAGGCACACTGGGGTACTTTACTCTTTGAGGAGGATTCTGAGGTGTGAAGAACCCACTTTTCTTACTCTCCAGACTCCTCCCACCTCTTCCACCTCCTCTGCCCAGGCTGCCCACCTCCTCTGCCAAGCAGGGCTATAAAAGAGCTATATATGTCTGTGCCCAGGGAATCTGGAGGGACGTGGACCAGCCAGATGTTGGCAGGGTAAGGTCTGCCAGAATCTCTGACCCTTGATCCCCACAATGGTGCTTTGAGGACGGAACTCACACTGATCAGGCTTTGTGGACACAGGTGTTTGCCCACAGGACCAATGCAGGCCGGAACCTGGAAGCCTGCCCTATGCCCCAGGCAAAATGGCCTGTTGTCCCTGTCTGACCAGGACATCCCCAGAGGAAATACCCCAGCATCTGAGTACCAGCTACTCACCACTAGCAGACTGTGGGCACTCATAACCACCCTTGGTAGAAAGTGTCCGCCAGTCCTCACGTTACAGATGCAATGGAGGCTCAGCAGGAGGAGATGCCTGATGAGTATCATGTAGTTGGATTTGAACCCAAGTCCCCAGCCTGAGTTTATGCCCTCTGTCTGCCCTTCTGCGACTAAAGCAGGTCATCTTGACTCTTTGGACTTCTTGGATTTCTGTAGGCCTACATATGCACATGCGTCCGTATGGGGACAAAAGGATCCTGGGGGCTGACCCCACTTCCACTATTCCGAAAAGGAAGGACCAGGGCAGTCCTGGAGTCTGTCTACCCTCTGTCCGTCTGTCTCTCCTGCCCAGCCTCCTGAGTGGGCTTCTGTCTAACTCTGCAGGGCGTCTCCCCCGAGAGGCTACACTCCCTTTCTGCTCCTGTCCTGCCAGATGAACTTGTCCATCCGTTTTTGTCTACCCTTTAGTTTGTCCCCTCCGCCAGTGTGTCTCCACCCAGAACCCAGAGCCAGGTCCCAGAGAGGCAGAGGGGACTTGGGAAAGGTGGTGGACAGACCCGTGGTTCACTTCTCCTTGAAACCCTCCCAGGCCCCAGGAGTGGAGGGCTAAGTCTGGGGCCCTAGGGTGGGCTTCCCTGCCTGGGAAAGAACACAGTGGTCTAGAGGGCCCGAGGCCAGTGAGCGCAACACTCCCCTGGGTCCCAGAGTTGGCCCGAGTCTATGATAGTCTATGATCGTGTTCCCAGCCCAGCGCCCAGCCCCTGGACCCATTCGGTTGTGAAAGAGTTCTGTGTGTTTCACTGCTGATCCAGTAGGTGATATTCAGAGCCCCTTCAGGTGGGGTTTAGCATCCTTAACAGTCACATGTAATAACTCCTGAGGTCCCACACTAGGTCCAGCAGGGGGGTGGGGGGTAGAGGGAGGATGGCTTCTCAGAGCTCTTATTGGAGTCACCTGACAAGAGGCACAGAACTACCAGTGTCAGTGTCCACGAATGAACAAACAGAAAGGGGGGGAGAGAGAGAGAGAGAGAGAGAGAGAGAGAGAGAGAGAGCGAGAGAGAGCGCGAGCAGGAGTTGCGCAGAGTCATGGGAGGTGGCAGAGGGAGTTGGCTCCAACAAGACTCTCAGTCTATTAACAGCCAAGGCCCAGAGAGCCACTGAAGGGTGGAGGTGGAAACCCACAGTCCGCTAACCTACAACTCTCTGAACACTCTTCTATCTTCTCAGAGACTCACTCCTCCTCAAAATTCTCCAGACTCCCCACACCCACTCAGTCATTCACGCGTCATTGTGAATCAGCACCAACAGGTAGGTGGCTCTTCTCTTAAACTTCATGGAGCCTCTGAAGGAAGAAACGTTTGGAGGGAATGGAAGCAAATTCACCTCCCAAGTCTTTGGAAGCCCCGCTAGAGGAGCCCTGTAACCTGTAACGGGTACCAGAGGAGCTGGAGGGACGGGAGGGACAAGGGACACGCGCGAAACACAGCCCTGTCTCCTAGACTGAACGCCCAGCCCTGAGCCCAGACGACTGCCCTGAGAACCCCACTCCCATCTCACAGCGGGACACAGGTTCAAGGGACGCGCGCAGGTCTCTAAGACACACGACTCTGCCGCGCACGTCCACGACCCGTCCCGAAACCGTGCAGTGCCTTACCCGCTGGTTCCTAGCCCACAGACACGGCGTCCGGGAGGCGGATCCCTGCTCGGTCGCCCCGCTTTGCAGCCAGCTGGGCTAGCAGCCAGGCACTCGGGCGCAGGCCCCGCCTCCAATCTGGCCCCGCCTCCCAGGTTCAGGCACCACCCTCGCACTGCCGCTCTGCCCCACCCCTGGCCTGGCTTCTCCACCAGTTCCCTCTCTTGCTCTAGCAGCTTAACACACCTTTTCTAGTTGGTGGTTAGAGATTGGTTGGTGGGCTAAGGTGTAGCTCTCTCTCTCTCTCTCTCTCTCTCTCTCTCTCTCTCTCTCTCACACACACACACACACACACACACACACACACCTTCAATCTGGTGGCCTCCATGGAGAAAATGTCTGGTTTTTCTCTGGGGTAGCAGCTTGTGTCTGCTGTGCTGCATGGGGCTGACTCAAATCTAGGCATCAGGTAAGGGCACCTGGTCACTAACCTTTCACAGTCAAGAAGGCTTTGCTGGGAACCTCTGGAGTCTTACTAGAGAGTTTTCAGCTACTTCTAAAGGAAATATTGCCTAAAGGACGAGGGCTGGAAATTCATGGCTAGCACTGGGTTGCCAAGGACACAAGGTTTCCTGTGCACAGCCAGTTATGCCTTTGGTTAAGCCCATCTGTAGGCCTGGGGGACCACATGCAAAGGGCAGGGACCTGGGGAGGGGTGACTTCCTAGGAGGAGATGGCTTCCTACAAGAGCCCTGGGGTCACGCAGGAATGTGAGCCTGGCGTGGAGCCAAGCTGACAAAACTTTACCAGAGTGGAATTTTCAGAGAGGGAATTATCCTCATGGGGACTTCCAGGTTCTAGACCCAGGAAACTCTGGGCTAAGGAAGGACAGGCTCTGGAGAGAGCTGTCCAGCCGGAGGAGCCCAGCTGCTGCAGAGGTAGGAGCTCCCATGAATGCTCTAGACCAGGCTGAGGCTGGAGGGGCTGAGTAGGAGTCAGTCAGGCTGAGCAACTGGAGGGACTCCGGACATCCAGACTGTGGCTGCCTGAGTGTGGGCCACGCCTCTGCCCACCTGTCCCAGGGCTACCCAGGTCCAAGGGCCTATGCTTAGCATCTCAGTTTAGCTCTTTGATGTGAGGCAGCCCTGCAGGCAGAGAGGTTAACTGGGCGTAGGCCAGGAAATTAGGATGGCCAAATGTTGAGCCCACATACGGAGAGGCTGGTGCCCACTAGGAAAAGACCAGAAAGCCTGGGGCTTGGGAAAGGAGGCTATAAACCACATAGGAGAAGCTACATCCAGGGCACTGGATTCTCCATTGGTGAAGACAGCGAAGAGAGGAGCAGGGGAATGCCCAGAATCCTAGCCAGTCAGACCTCAGGGTTGACACACCCATTATTCCTGAGTCTGGCCCCAGGGCAACACCACTTGCCAAGAGTTTAGCTCTCATGGATCCCAGAGGCTAAGGAGACGGGTGCTGACTGGCTGAGATGCCCGCCCTCTGGGGTACCCGTCATGTCCCCATCTCTGGAAGCCCAGGTATCACCTGTGTGTACCTAAGTTGTCTATGACCCTCTGCCTGCCCAGGCTGCTCCAGCTTCTCCTGTAGAGAGTGTCAGGTGCAGAGCACTAGGCTGTCTGGCCCAGAATCCTACACTTTCAGCCCCTCCTCCGCCCACGGTTGGCCCCATCAGCACCTCACACAGCTGCCTTACTCCTGGGACTTGGCTCAGGGCTGGACAGGGACACATCTATCTCTGGTGTCGAGTTCAGTTCATCATATGCATGGCCCCATCAAGGGCCCTGGGGACCCTGAGATGATTTAAGGCAAATTCTGATCCTTGCGGCGAGCGGGAAATGGACACAGATGCCACTATGTCGCTTGGTATCTCTTGTCCCCAAAGCTGCGGGAGGGATAGAGACTGGGAGGGAAGTAGAGCAAAGCCAGACATTGGTGCCACCTGCAGGAAGCTGACTGAAGGCAGAGGCGGGGCTGGCCTCCACACACCACACATAGAAAAGATGGAAGGAACGAGAGACTATTATCATCCCCCCCCTGCGATGTAGCTGTGGTGAGGCCGAGGACCTGGACACCCAGAGCTCCCAACGGGAGCTGACAAGACAGAGAGAATGTGCAGGACAGAGCCCGGGCTTCAGGCGAGCAGAAGGGATGCAAAGCCTCCTACGCGGGCACAAAGAGGGGAAAGCGCGTCTACAGAGCCCCTGTGTAGTGAGACAGTCCTCCCGGGCAAGCAACGCTGCCCGGCCATCTTCTTCCTGGCCACCTGAGGCCCCCTAAGCAGCTCTCCCTCTGTCCCCTTATCCCACAACCTCTTTCTCCCTTTGCAAAGCTCAAGGGTCACTTTCGTTCCCTATTCTCCCACCCCACATCCTGTCTGTCCTTCTGTCTATCTGGAGGCCCCACCGGCTCATGCCCAGCCCACGACCTTTGCCAACCATCTGCCTGCTCCTCACTAGGGAATCTGCTATGATCTCTCCTCAGAATCTCCCATAGCCTGTCATCTCCCCAGAGCAAGGGGAGCCCACGCTTGCCCAACCCCACTGGCCCTCCTGGGACCTCTGTTCACTGCTCCCACTCCGAGTGGGCACACTGCCCCCTTGCTCTTCTGAGGTTCCAGGCACACCCCTGTCTCGGAGCCTTCCATCCTGCAATGTCCTCCCTGCTCACTCTTCCCCCAGACTCTTGCACGGACCAATCCCTTCACTTCCGTCTGTCCGCCCTCAGCCTCACATTTCTTTCCTTGGGCTATACAGCGATTCTCAACCTTCCTAATGCTGTGACCGTTTAACATAGTCCCTCGTGTTGTGATGACCCCAACCATCAAGTTATTTTCCTTGCTACTTCATAACTGTAATTTTGCTTCTGTCAAGAATCATAATTTACATATGTGTGCTTTCCAGTGGTCTTAGGCTATCCCTATGAAGGGTCATTTGGGAACCTGAAGGAGTGGCAACCCACAGTTGAGAGATGTTTTGGTGAGTAAAGGTACTTACCACGCAAGCTTGACAACTTTAGTTTGATCTCTAGAACCCATGTAAAAGTGGAAGGAGAGAACCAACTCCACAAAGTTGTGTGTGTGCATGTGTGTGCGTGTGTGTGTGTGTGTGTGTGTGTGTGTGTCTGCGCGCGCGCGTGTGTGCCTGTGCATATGTGTCCACCCTCCTTATATTCCTTCTTCCTCCCCTGTCCTTTGAACCCCAACATCTGACACATCCAGACCCCCTTTAGAATGCCATCTTACTAGAGAAAGGCCTTGCTTGCCTCAGGGCACATCCACTTCCTGGAACAAAGTAGGTGCTTAATAAATGGCTGGTGAAGGAAAATACAAAGCCAACAGGTAGAGTTCTCAGGGAAAGGGGCTGCCTTCCCAATCAGGCCCCTCTGTCCTAAGAAACATTGAACTGCCTTCTTTTTTCTATTCCCAAGAATGGCCTCATGGTAAGGCTGCTTCTCCTTGGCGGGCCTGTTTCTGGGTAGGACCAAAGCTGAAGGCTACTCACTCATATGGGAGACAGCAGGGACATTCATAGACCAAAGCATTGAGGATGGGCAGGGATGGTTAAGGCCACCTTGCAGATGATTTAGCTCATGCTGGAATTAAACTGCAAAGAGATGTGTGTGGGGGACGAGTTGGCCTCACACATCTGGCAGGCTGAGAACAAGGCTGGGAGACTGGCCTAGTGGCTTGTCTTCTTGCGTTCTAGTTCTTCTCCTACCCAGGGGCAGATTCTGTGACTCTCACACTGGACTTGCTCAGGGGAGACGGACAGTTTTCTCCTTTGCTGGAATGAATCAGAATCAAGGCAGAGGGAGAAGCAGAGAGAAGGTGGGGAGTAGAGAGTAGCTGAAGGGACTTCTAAAGCCAGGCTATAGACAGGGCACGCACAGGGCCCGATACAGGTCTGGGCCAGACTCTAAGCCACGGTTCTTACAGCCTTGCTTTCTTCCACTGTGCCAGTCCTCATGTACACGGAAAGGCAGCTGAACATCTCTGCCTAGGAGGCCTTTCCAGGCTCCTGTGCCATGCACCACCCAGTTGTCCCTTTCAGCTTTCACCACACCCTGCAGGGTAGGACTCTACCCATCCTGCTCAGCTAGCCCAGCCTGAGAGCATCTGGCCAAGTTTCTCTGCGTCCTCTCCTGCCCAGCCAGACCAGGCTTCCTGGCCAGCCAGAGACGGGTGTAAGCTGATGAAGGTGGGAGAGGCTTCCTGAGGGGAGCAGGACCGAGCGCGACCAGAGCTGGAAGAGCTTTCTTGGAGAAGGTGCTGTATTGAAGGACAGAAGGCGGATGGAGCCAGAGCTGCAGTCAGGGGGAAGAACCCCCGGACCCTTTCATGGGCCTGCGCGCGGCTGCCTTGTTTTGGTGATAAAGCCCAGCCTGGCTCTGGCTTTGCCACCTGAAAAGTTTATTTGGAACAGTTTTCAATCTAGAACATTGTCAAACCAACCTTAGTAGAAAATTCTATTTAAAAACACAAACCCCGTGGGTGGAGGACCCTGGCCTCACACGGACTTCTATTTTTACACCCAAACATGCTCTCAGCCCCCGGAGCCCGATTTGGAACTTGAAAGCAGCCTGTTCTATTCTGGGACCCACTTCCGGCCTTGGTGGTACGATGGAGGCGGTGTTTGTACACACAGGCTGCTCTGCCCTCTGCCGTCCCCACCTCCCTGCCTCGTGTCTCTTCCTGCTCTCTCTCACCCACATAACCTCCAGGACAATAATGGGGTCCGGGAGGAGAGGACCACAGGCTTGGGCAGGGAAGCTGCGGACTTCAACAGTAATGTGGCTCCTCGTTATCTCCTGAAAGGCCCACCAACCACCCAAGCCTGTGTCAGGAGGGGTGGCCAACCTTTCCCCAGTCAACACTGGACACTGAGACATGGGGTGAAAAGTGGCCCATGTGACAGTGAAAAAGTTCTCCAAAACCAGTGGTGGGAGGAAAAGAGGAAATAGATAAGCCTGGCCCAGGAGACTCGAGGACTGGCTGCTGTCTTTGCCCTAGACCTGCCCCAGGCCCTGCCAAGGTAGGTCTACCTAGTAAAAATGAATGTGGAGCTCACCCACAACGGTCCAGAACCACGTGCCCCTCTAGGCCTGGCTCTGGGTGCAGATGGGCACCGCCCAAGTTCCAGCACAGCCTGACCACCTCCTCTCCCTTCTGTCTTAGACCTTGCTCTCCATTCCCACCCATGAGAACCCCAAACCATGCTGGCCAGACCCAAGACTCCCAGATGCTACGTTGTGCACCCCAAATGCTACGTTGTGCACCCCAAATGCTATCTAACCTTGGGACATAGTGTTGACCCCTCAATACCTTGATCCTTACTGTGCCCACTCCTTGAAAGCCACACTGGAGCCTTCCTATGCCGCAGACGGGCCCCAGCCACGGACGAGGCCAGACAGGCTTTACCCAGAAATTCCCTGTTGACTCTGCACCTCTCTCCACAGAGGTAGGACTGGAAAGGTGACAGCTGTGACAAGTGGCCAGATTCAGGCTCTACCCAGACATTTTCCTGCAAAGGACCCCCTGCCCCAGGTTGTGGCTTTCCCATCACAAAAGGAAGCTTCCACACAAGTGGAAGGCCAGCAGGAGAGAGCAGGAGAGAGAGAAGGGGCTCACCAGAGGTGAGGCTGAACCTGTCCTGTCCTGTGGTCGTGAGTGCCCAGGTGAGAGGCAGGCAGCATGATGTCCCCCTTCCAGTGTGCACAGGCTGAGCTTAGAAAAATCTATTTTTCTTATTTACCATCTTAAGAAGTGGGCACTGTAACTCCAGGGACTCCCTCTGCGACCTAGATGGATTGAGCCTGAGGCACAGGTTCCCTCATTTCAGCCAGGTCTGACCGAGTAATGCCTGTAATCGCAATGCTTGGGATGCTGGGGCAGGAGGATTGCCTGAAGCTTGAGGCCAGTCTGGGCTATGTAGTGACTTTTAGAATGGTCTGAGCCACTGCTTGAGAAGTCCCAGAGCTGGCAAGGCTCACAGAACACAGAAGTTGCCCTCCTCCCCCTTCTCCAGAGGCCCCAGTTCAACTCTGCCCATTTTTTTCTGTTTGTTTCACTTCCTCATTCCTAAAGGACGCTGTTATTGCTACTTCCTGGCCCACAGCATTGGCACTTGCCTCAGACAGCGATGAGCCTTCACGCACAGCCTCCTAGGAAACTCCTAGACGGCTAGTTTCCTCTCCTCAGCTTGATCCTCCTGGAGCTACTGAATGCTTTCATTTGGCATGTGTTCACCTTTCTGAAATAAATCATTTAAATCCCACCAGACGCCCACACCTCCCCGAAGGCCCTCCACTATACCAGACACCCCGTCCGACTGCCCCAGACTTCTACGTGCAGGCCCGCAACCCCCCTTCACCAGCGTCTTGCCACTGTCTTTGCTTCCCTGGAATCCCCTACAGTGAGGTTCCCACTTCCTCTTTCTCGGTTTCCCCCTCTTTTTGGAGAAGCACACCCTCAAGTGGATCCTGAGAAGGGAACATGTTTTCTGAGGACTCCTCCTGTCGCCTAGGACCTGTACTATGGTGGAATCCTGTGTCTCTGAGTTTTGTATCTTGCTGGTAGCCACCGTTCTAATCCTGGTCCTTTCTCTTTATATATTTCCATGGTCCCTGAATCAAGACTCTGAGATTCCTGTAGACAAGCCTGTATCCACTTGCCTTCCTGTATCTAAACATTCCGTTCATCCTTTTTTCCCTTTTCTTTTCTTTTCTTTTCTTTTCTTTTCTTTTCTTTTTGTTTTTGTTTTTCCAAGACAGGATTTCTCTGTCCTGGGACTCATGCTGTAGACCAGGCTGGCTTTGAACTCACAGAGATCCACCTGCCTCTGCCTCCCTAGTTCTGGGATTAGAGACATGTACCACCGCCACTGGCTTCAGTCCATCCTTTTAACCTGTATCTTAGTGTGGTTTGTTAAACACCATTACCAGAAGCAACTTGGAGAGGAAAGGGAGTTTTAAGGATTTTTTTAAAAAAAAAATCTAGCCAGGCGGTGGTGGCACACGCCTTTAATCCCAGCACTTGGGAGGCAGAGGCAGGCAGATTTCTGAGTTCGAGGCCAGCCTGGTCTACAAAGTGAGTTCCAGGACAGCCAGGGCTACACAGAGAAACCCTATCTCGAAAAAAAAAAATCTTACAGTTTATAGTCCATCATGAAAGGAAGCCAGGGCAGGAACCTCGGACGGGAGCCTCAGACAGGAACCTGGAGACAAGAACTGCAGAGGCCGTGGAGGACGCTGCTCACCGGCTTGCTCAGCCTGCTTTCTTGTAGAATCCAGGACCACCAGCCTGGAGAGCCACAGCCCACAGAGGGCCCTTCTGCATTAGTCAAGAAAATTCCCCGCACAGGCTAATTGGATGGAGACATTTCCTTAGTTGGGGTTCCTTCCTTCTTCCCAGATAACTCAAGCTTGTGTCAAGTTGACAAAATCAAACAATAAAACAACCCAACGAGTACAACCTGGAAGCCCAATTTTCTTCCCTCGTTCCTGCTTTCTAGATCTTTTAACATCAAATGTTAGGCTCCTAGATTCTTCCTGTAATATCTCTTTCACATACATCTTTTTTTTTTTTTAAATCAATGTTTAGCTCTACTTTAAGATTTCCTTTATCCCGGGCTGGAATCAGAAGATAACGGTTCTGGCTGCCAAACCTTCAGGATCCGTGTGGAAGAAGGAAGAACCAGCCCCTTCAGCTTGTCCTCTGATCTCCACAAGTGTGTCCTTGCCCTCTCTTTCAAGAATTAATTAATTTAATAAAGATTTCCCCAATCTTATCTTCCAGTTCTTCTATTGAGCTTCTATGCTTATGTACATATATACATATGTACTTTTCTAGGATATATATATATATATATATATATATATATATATATGTATATATACACACACACATTTCTTTTTTAAAGAATTTTTTGTTTTTGTTTTTTTTTGGTTTTTTGAGACAGGGTTCCTCTGTGTAGCCCTGGCTGTCCTGGAACTCACTCTGTAGACCAGGCTGGCCTCGAACTCAGAAATCCGCCTGTCTCTGCCTCCCAAGTGCTGGGATTACAGGCGTGCGCCACCACCGCCCGGCCTTTTAAAGAATTTTTTAAATATTTATTTATTATTATATGTAAGTATACTGTAGCTGTCTTCAGACACACCAGAAGAGGGTGTCAGATTTCATTACGGATGGTTGTGAGCCACCATGTGGTTGCTGGGATTTGAACTCAGGACTTTTGGAAGAACAGGCAGTGCTCTTAACCACTGAGCCATCTCACCAGCCCGTATACATTTCAAGATATATGTATATACATATACATATTGAACTTCTATGATCATGTGTGTATGCTTGTCTATGTATATATGTGTATATATGCATATACATATGTATATATTATGTATATAAAGAGAGAGAGAGATGAGATAAAGAGGGGGGGAGAGGATCTCATATAACCCAGGCTGACCTCGAACCCCTGATGGTCCCACTTCCATTCCTGAGTGATGGGACTACAGGCATGCGCCAGCACCCCAGCACACTCCGTGCTGAGGACTGAACCTCGGCCTCCGTGCATGATGGGCAACCAATCTGCCAACCAAGCTGAACCTGAAACTTCCACAGTCATATTTTTAATTTTCAAGAATTCTTTATATTTCCTAAATATTCTTTCTTCTCAGCACCCAGTTCTATTTTTTCATGAATATGTACAAATCTCTGTTTTTGCTTCTTCAGGGTATTGAAATGTTCTGAGTCATCTGTGGTGGCACATTGTAGTCTGAGCTAATCAGAAGGCTGGGGTGAAAGTGTGGCTTAGGTCCATTTCCCGGGCCCCAGGAACTTTTAGGATGTGTTGTGGCAGACCTTAGCATACCTGTAACCCACCTAGCTACTGTTTCCACCAATGTAATTGTTAAAGATCTTGGCCCGTCTGTGACTTTCTCTGTTTATAGCAGGATCTCATGTAGCATTCAGCTGCTTCCGTAAAGGAATGTGTTTTCTGGAGCAACTGGAGTTCCCACCTCTGGGCCATTGTTATTCATTCTTTTTTTTTTTTTTTTTTTTTTTTTTTCGTTTTTCGAGACAGGGTTTCTCTGTGTAGTCCTGGCTGTCCTGGAACTCACTCTGTAGACCAGGCTGGCCTCGAACTCAGAAGTCCGCCTGCCTCTGCCTCCCAAGTGCTGGGATTACAGGCGTGCGCCACCACCGCCCGGCTTTGTTATTCATTCTTGACTCTGGAATGAACTCTCTCTTTTCCCCTTTGAAGTGAGGACTGTGCTTTGCCTGGACAGACACATCTTATCACTCTGAAAGAAGAGGGTTGTAACATAGTATTGTGTCTGAATATGCCAGAGCCCCTGTTTCCATGGAAAAACCACAAATTACACATGGTGTTTTGACCCTTGCAGCACCCAGGAAGGCCCAACCTGGACCACCGTTTTAAACTTCCCTGAGCTCTTTGCCTGGAGAACATGACTGGGGCTCAGGTCTGTTCTCTGATCCCAGCCTGAGGTCCTGAACACAGAAACCTACTCCAGCTCACTGCTGAGTGCTGTATGCTCCACACCAGGGCTGCACACATAGCACTGGTGCCCTTTGTGAGACACAGCTGCAGAACTCACTCCTGGAGAGTGGTCTAGAAGTGGGGCCCAGACTCTAGGCTTACACACCTCCACTGTCAGGACTCTGTGTGTGTGCATGTGTGTATGTGCATGTGTGCATGAGTGTATCTGTGTGTGCATGTGTGTGTGCGTGTGTGCATGAGTGTATCTCTGTGTGTGCATGTGTGTGTGCATGTGTGCATGAGTGTATCTGTGCGTGCGTGTGTGCATGTGTGTGCATGTGTGTGTGTGTGTGTGTGTGTGTGTGTGTACTCTTCCCCTGAGCAAGAAGAGGGCGGAGCTACCAAGTATGGCGCTGTAGCTAGGAAGCCATGAGCAGCGCTTGTCCTGTTCCCGTGTCTAGTACCTTAGCTGAGTGGGGAGAACGGCTGTGTGTAAGGAAGTGAAGCCGGAAAATAGCCCATGCTGCCTGTCACACTAGGAGAAAAACGAATCCCCCAAAACAGAAATGGAATCTGAACTGGGCTTGATTCAATGCAACCTGGGAAAAGAGAAATAAACCTACTGTCTTCAAGCCTTCTCTTAGCATATTTTATGAATAAACGGAACAAAGGCATCTCTAGTTCAGTGTTGCTCCTCTGGACAGGTGGTGGACCTTGTCTCTCTGACTGCTTTTTCTTTGTTACTGTCTATCTGTATGGTGGAAAAGGAGAGTTCCTGTTACCAAGGCCATTGAGTCTTACCATTGAGTCCTCCCATTTGGATGACCTCTAGAACTCAGAACAAACTTATCGGTATCGGTGTGTATGGGCCGAGCTGCACAGGAGGCATGCACCTGCGCATGGAGAACAGATCTCTCTCTCACACACACAGTTCCTAACACTTACCTCCTGCAAGACTTTCCCTTAATGCTCAGAGCCCACTCCAAAGGAGAGCCTGGGTCCACCTCTGAGAGCAGTGAGATTGCTGAGTTAGATGAGGCACTTTGGGACAACATTAGCCACAGCCTACCCCAGAGATAAGCAGGCATTAGGATGCACAGGCGTCTCTCACTGGGTAATGAGAGACTTGGGTACCTAAGTCTAGGTGCCCGAGGTCTAGGGATGACACGCCCCTAGCCAGCCACACAGGCTCAGTCGGATGTTGTACAAGCCTACTAGAGTAGGTGGGGTTGGTGCCAAAAGTTCTAGTCCCCAAGCCTTTGTGGCCACACTGCCCCCTTGTGGACACTTCCCTGGAAGGACCCTCGTATCTGTGAGGGCCTCAGTGTCTGTGGGAATGTTACAGCAGCATATGCGCAGAGCTTTGAGATGTGTTGGCATCAGGTCAGTCGCCAATCTCACTGGCCACAGACTCACATGTGAGCCTTTTCCCCTCAGAGGGAGGCCTCTGCTTCTTACACAGCTTTCTCTGGTCTCAACGGGCCCTTGAGGTCACAGGTCAGGGCTAAAGTCCCAACCTTCAAAATAAAGCAGAAAGAAGTTGCAGATTCCAAAGGGACCTGTGTGAGAGTCAGAGGAAGAGGCCTTCGAGGACTCAGACTGACAACTGTCCATCTGCACATTAAGCCAGAGTTTAGGTCAGTGGCCTGGCCACTTGCTCCACAGGATCACTGGAAACTCAGGGCCCATTGGGACTCAGAACAAGAGTCCCTCTCTGAGACTCTGGGGTCTCCAGTCTTCTCCCATTCCACACTTGGGCATCCCTAAGTATAAACCCAGAACTCAGAAGACTGAGGCAGAAAGGTTTCCTTGAGTTTGAGGCTAGCCTGGTTTACAAAATGAGTTCCAGTTTGGTCTACAGAGTGATACCCAGAGTCAAAAAGTAAAGAACAAGATCCAAGCATGGTGGCACACACCTTTAATCCTAGCACTTGGGAGACAGAGGCAGGCGGATCTCCATAAGTTTCCGACCAGCCTGATCTATATAGAGAATTCCAGGCTAGCCAGGGCCACAAAGTGAGAGGCTGTCTCAAAATCAAAACAGAAGAGAACAACAACAACAAAAATAAATAAATAAAGAACAAACTAAAAAGATCTTCAAGGGAGGCTGCAGAGATAGCTCAGTGACATGCAAGCAGATAGCCTGAGAATCTGATTTTTGACTCATAGCACTCATGTGAAACCAAGCATGATTACACACATCTATGACCCTAGCATGGGGCTGGGGTGTGGAATGGGGACAGGTGGATCCCTGGAACTTGCTGGCCAATCAATGTAGCCAATTCGTGAGACCCTGTCTCAAAAAAAAAAAAAAAAAAAAAGGTGAAGAGAGACAGTGGAAGACACTCTACATCAACTTTACACACATCACCTCTACACACATACACCCACACGTGCATGCTATATATACAAACACACATATCACACACTCAATATACATGAATAGTATATATACTCATATACATGCCACGCACACATGCATGTTACACACACACACACACACACATTTTTAAAAAAGATTCCCAAGTGTTAGCAACATCACACATTTGTTACTTTGCAGTTTGTCAGGAGCCTGGAGTATATGGTTATAGAGTCAGGTACTCCCTGTTGTGTGAGGTCTGCCCAATTCACAGATACTGGAAACAGGACTCCTTTTGTTGTTGTTGGTTTGGTTTTCTGAGACAGGGTTTCCCTGTTACAGTTTCAATCTGCAGACCAGGCTGGCTCTAAACTCACAAGAGATCCATCTGCCTGCCTCTGCCCCTCTGCTTCTGCCTCTCTGCCTCTGCCCCTCTGCCTCTGCCTCTGCCTCTGCCTCTCTGCCTCTGCCTCTGCCTCTCTGCCTCTGCCTCTGCCTCTGCCTCTGCCTCTCTGCCTCTGCCTCTCTGCCTCTGCCTCTGCCTCTGCCTCTCTCTGCCTCTGCCTCTGCCTCTGCCTCTGCCTCTGCCTCTGCCTCTGCCTCCTGAGTGCTAGGATTAAAAGTATGTGCCACCACTGCCTTCCAAGAGTACCCCTTTTAGAGGATGGTTATCTCAATTATGTGCACTTACTTAAAATCAAAGCTTTTGAACTCCAAACATATGTGGCCCAGAAGTATTTGAATACATTTCTTTGTTGTTTGATGTCTATTTTACACTTCACAGCCAGGCTCAAAAGCACTTGAGTGCTCTATCTTAGGCACATGGCACTAATAGTGAAGAGTTAAAGCCACAGATCAGCTCTGGGCCAGGGTTCTTGTGTAATACCCACCCCACCCCCTCCCTTCATCCCACAGCTGCCTCGGTCAGTCAGGTGCACCCTGCATGGCCATAGCAATGGTTGTGCTGGACAATCATTTAATATGTGCCTCGTGGAAGTTTGAATGAAAACAACTCCCATAGGCTCTGTTTGGATACTTGGTCCCCAGTTGGAAAGGTTGGGAAGGATTTAAAAGTGTGGCCTTGGGCTGGAGAGATGGATGGCTCAGCGGTTAAGAGCACTGACTGCTCTTCCAAAAGTCCTGAGTTCAAATCCTAGCAACCACATGGTGGCTCACAGCTATCCGTAATGAGATCTGACCCCCTCTTGTGGGGTGTCTGAAGACAGCTACAGAGTACTTACATATAATTAAATCTTTACGGAAAAAAAAGTTGGGCACTGGTGGCGCACGCCTTTAATCCCAGCATTCGGGAGGCAGAGACAAGTGGATTTCTGAGTTTGAGGCCAGCCTGGTCTACAGAGTGAGTTCCAGGACAGCCAGGGCTATACAGAAAAACCCTGTCTCGAAGAAACAAACAAACAAAAGGGTGGCCTGGTTGGAAGAGCTGTGTCATCATGGGCAGAGAGATTTTGAGGTTTCAGCATGCTCTCTGCTTCCTGCTTGGGAATCAAGACATGAACTCTCAGCTTTAAACATCTGACCCTAATCCCACTTAAACACTTTATAAGCTGCCTTGGTCCTGGCATTTTGTCACAGTAATAGAAAAGAAATACACACCCATGCTCTAGTGCCACAACACCCCTACCAGGTAGGGAAGGCAGCAGCTGTGACCATCTCTTCTGAACGGGAGTTTGAGGCTCTGAGGGCTGAGAAGGAACTGAACACAAGGGAGCCACTGTGACTTCAGTATCCATCCCGTTAATTCTTGGCGAGGTCAGGCTTTGGTGAGGTTGGCTGTGAGCAGACAGGACATTGAGAACAGGAGACTGAGCAGAGAAGGAGAAACACATCCTCACATAAGGAGGGGACCTCCATGAGGTCTTAGCAAGGAGCCTTTGAAAGATCTTCACGGAGGAGAGACTTCCCAGTGGGAAAACAGTGTTTGTATGGAAGCTGTGGGAAGGAAAGGGCCAGCACCCTCCTGTCTTCTTCTCAAAGACCAGCTTCTAGTACTAAGTCCATCCTAACTCGAATTTAGGGGCATGCTGGGGTTTGGCTGGCTCTGGGCTCTGGGATCCATCATGTACTCTGGATGGGAAGACCTCTCCCTGTATGAAGAAACCCATGCCAAGTCCCTGAAGAGGAAGGAGCCCAGCCAACGAAACCTGACCAATGTTTGAAGTCCTTTTATTTATATGCTTTTCTTCAGCTGCTGTACCAGAGGATACCTAACCCCAAACCCTGGTCGCAGGTGGGGTCTGACTCCAGGAAAATTCCTCAGACGCAGAGAATAGGGCCGCGATGACAAGCCTAGGACTGTGGGTAGACAGTACCAAGAATGGAACTGGCGCGTCAAGAGAAAGTGAGATCATAGAGTAGGAGGGGACCTGCACCAGCTGTGGGCGCAGGCGGAGTCAGACTCCCGGCAGTGGGCGAGGCGGAGCCAGCTGTGGGAGGGGCGGAGTCAGACTCCCGGCAGTGGGCGAGGCGGAGCCAGCTGTGGGAGGGGCGGAGTCAGACTCCCGGCAGTGGGCGAGGCGGAGCCAGCTGTGGGAGGGGCGGAATAGGCCCTGGGAGTGGGCGGGGCAGGAAAAGTTCCGGGAAGGCTGGTTGTTACTCCCCGGGCGTGGAGAAGTTGGAGACGCCCAAGTCCCCAAGGAAGGCCAACAGCCATGTCGTCTGGGGACTCAAGTTCTGGTAGACAGGATGGGTCCCCGCGCGCGGCCGCAGCGCTCTGTGGCCTGTACCACGAGGCAGGCCAGCAACTACAGCGCCTGAAGGATCAGCTGGCCGCGCGTGACGCCCTTATCGCGAGCCTCCGCACCCGCCTCGCAGCTCTGGAAGGGCACACGGCGCCGTCACTCGTGGACGCACTTCTGGATCAGGTGGAGCGCTTCCGTGAGCAGCTGCGGCGACAGGAGGAAGGCGCTTCGGACACCCAACTGCGGCAGGTGCGGAGCGGGCGGGAGCTGCTGCCCAAGGCGGCCTGGGGAGCTTGTTGGATGGAGAGTGTGACGAGGAGACTAGAGGTGCGCGAGATCTTGAGGGTCGCGAGGATGTGAGGCTCGAGGTGCGGGTCCGGAGCATGGTGGTTTAAGGGGTGTGCTGGGTTTTGAAAGGTACTGGGTTACGAGGGACACTAGATCCTGAGAGAAGTGGGTCCTAAGGAGCACTAGGTCCTGGGGTTTCAGGGTCTGAAGGGCGTGGGGATCCGATGCGCAGGGAATCCTGTGGGATTGGGGTCTGAAGGCGAGAGTCTGGGTAGTTCAGGGTACTGAGCAGTTCGAGATTCATTCGTGGGCCCAGGGGATATGCACAGAGGTGAGCAGGAGTCTCTAGGGCACGGGGTTCTGGTGAGCACCAGGGTGGGAGGGGTGTGACATTTGAGGAGTACCAAGTCCTGACGTCCTGTTGAGGTTAAGAGCACTTCTGAGGGACACGTAATGGAGGTTAATTTAGGACGGACCCCCTGGATCTCTCGATTTTGACGGTGCTGCTGTGGGAAACTTGCTCATGAAGTTTTGTGGGGGCAGGAGTTCTGAGGACTGTGAGGGATGCTGCAGTGTAGGGATCTGTGGGGCATCATGTTCTGAGGTAGCCTTGAACACATGGTTCTGTTGGTAGTGAGCTTCTCCAATATGTGCTCTGGGTCCCAAAGGGGCACGTAGCTGTTTTAATCACTGCTTTATTGCGTTGAAGAGATACCATGACCAAGGCAACTCTTATAAGAAGAAAGTATTTAATTGGGGGCTGGCTTACAGTTTCAGAGGGTTAGTCCATTATCATCATAGAATATGGCAGCTTGTGGGTAGGCCTGGTACTGGAGAAGGAGCTGAGAGCTACATCCTGATTCTGGCAGAGAGAGACGCCAGGCCTGGTGTGGGCTTCTGAAGCCTCAAAGTCCATCCCCAATGACACAGTTCCTCCAACAAGGCCACATGTCCTATTCCTTCTCAAATAGTGCTACTCCCTGATGATGAAAAAATGCAAAATATATGAACCTGTGGGGGCATTCTTATTCAAGCAACAATGGTGGGGCACCAGGCATGACAAAGATGGGGTTCTGAGGAGGGGTGGTGTTCAGGGTTCTGTGGGTCCAGGGCTCTGAAGGACAGACACTATAGGCTCTAAAGAACATGAGTGAAGCAGGGGTCAAGAGGTCTTAAGGACACCCTAATAGGCATTTCTCTTTGAGGAATGTGTGCAGGTTCCAGTGTGTTTGTGTTGGTTCTGAGGGGGCAATGCAGTCTTAGTTCTTGTGTTCTGTGCTAGGGAGGTCTTCTGTGGAATGTGGGTTTCTGAATCTTGTGTAGGATGCTAGGGTTCCGAAGGATGGAGCTCTGGGAAAGAAGACCCATGGTTTTAGTTGGTGGCATTTTTGTATTATATTGGAAGAAGTGACAGGTGCCAGTTTGATAACATGTAAATTCTTATTTGGTCCTCCTTGTCATTTGGTATTATTTGGTTCCTGTGAGATACCATAAGCACACAAAGCTGAAATGGATACTAATACTTTATTGTAGCAGGCATTTCTAAATCTGACACCCGTGTCCCACATTTGGAGGAATGCTGGCATGCTGCTCCATTTGGTCCATGGCAGTCTTGATTTTCCCAGGAAAGAAGATAAGAAAGGAGAGTAGCCGGTAAAAGATAATGTTTATTTCCAAGATTACCACTGCAGGTTTCTTTTTTCTTTTCTTTTTTCTTTTCTTTTTTCTTCCCATCTCCACCCACTCTGTACTAGGGATTGAAGCTAGAGCCCGGGCAGGTGCTCCGCCTTGAGCTGCACACATCTCCACTGTTTACCTTGAGACCTAGCTCACTAAGTTACCCAAATAGATCCTGAACACACTGTGGATCTCAGGCAGGCATTGAACGTGGGTCCTCCCTGCCTTGGTCACCCCGTAGATGTTATCACAGACTTTTGCCACCAGGCCTGACCACCACAAAATTCTAGAGGGCAAAAAAGAATGCTTTTTTCCCCTGATGATAAACTTTAGAATATCTGAAAAATAAAGGAAGGAATAGAATAACCTCACATGCTGTTTGCATGCCTCTTACCCGAGTTTCCCTGGCAAGGACAGACACTTGGCATTGCTGGGCTCACGCTTTCCATGCAGTTTCACTGTACATTATGCTGTCATTGTCGTCTATGAATCTTCGCACTCCAAGTTCCCTCTTTCTGGTAGGAGGGCTGTAAAATGTCAGAGTAGAAGGGACAGTAGAGGCTGCCTGGTCTGTGCCTCAGGAGAGTGCTGTGACATCAGGAGCCACAGTGAGAACAGAGTGTTGATCTGAAGGCACCTCAGAATTTGTCCCAGTAAGGGAGCTCCCCATAATCAGAACAGAACTACATTTGCAGTCTGGTAGCCATTGGTGGTCAGTGCAGATGTATCTACACCCAGCAACTGGGAATGTTTTTTGTTTGTTTGTTTGTTTGTTTTTTGGTTTTTCGAGACAGGGTTTCTCTGTGTAGCCCTGGCTGTCCTGGAACTCGCTACTCTGTAGACCAGGCTGGCCTCAAACTCAGAAATCCTCCTGCCTCTGCCTCCCAAGTGCTGGGATTACAGGTGTGCGCCACCACACCCGGCTGCAACTGGGAATTATTTATAGCTCTCTAGAATCTCCAGACAGAAGCAGTCTATGGCCCCAGTATTACTGGCCCTTTGTCCTCTGGCATACAAATTTTGTTCTGGAATTTTAAGAATTATTTGCAATTTTATTTAGGGAATTTTGTTAACAGTGTGGTGATCAAATATTACAAAACTATTGTGTGGCTCCTCAGTCTGCCAAAACAAATTCACTAACTATATTAGCAATAGAAATATGTGTCAAAAATTACCCTGTTTATGTTAATTTCGTGTTGCTTTTTTTTCTATGATGTAGCTTCCTTGGTTTTGTGGTTTGAAGAGGTATGCACAGGGTAAGGCTAATGGAATTAGTATAATTTATTAGTTATTCATGTAATACATTCTATGCCTACATATTAATAACTGTCTTAGCTACTTTTCTATGGCTGTGAAGAGATACTATGACCCAGGCAAGTTACAAATGAAGTCTCCACTTGGGGGCTTGCTTACAGTTTCAGAGGGTGAGTCCACGACTATCATGGGGGCGGAAGGGCAGCATGCAGGTGCTGTGCTGAGCAGTAGCTGAGTCCTTACATCTGATCCACAGGAGGCAGAGGGAGAGATGGGGCTTGGTGAAGGGGATAAACCCCCAGGAATTGGCACACCTTCTCCACAAGGCCACACCTCCCATTCCTTCACGGACAGTTCCCCCAACTGGGAACTAAACATTCAAATACATGAACCCATGGAGGCCATTCTCATTCAAACCACCACGATAACTGATGCAGTACATCCCATGATGACACATTTGTGTAAGGACAATTCTAGCAAATGTCAAAGGGGTTATGTGCTTGTCAGCTCAATACAAATACAGACTACCTTTTAAAAATTTATTATCTTTTTCTTATCTCTTATTGTCATTACTACCAGTGAATGCAGCATTAGTATGTTTTAAATCCTTTGTTTTTCATCTGTAACAAAAGGAAAAGAACTGCAACTGGCTTTACTTTTAAAAGCAAACACTGTGGGCGAGAAAGATGGCTCTCTTGGTGCGGCGGTACACACTTCCTATCCCAGCATTGAGGAGACAGAGGCAGGCAGATCTCTGAGTCTGAAGACAGTCAGGGCTGCCCAGAGAACACCTGTCTCTGGAAAAAACCCCAAGCCAACCAACCAACCAAACCACACATACTGCCCTTGTAGAGGACCCAAGATGGGTTCACAGCATCCAGGGGCTCACAAGTGCCTGTGACTCCAGCCCCAAGGGATCCGGCATCCCCTTCTGGCCTCTGTAATAACCTGCACAATCAAGTGCATACTAACATACAGGCACCTAAAATGAGAAACTGGCACCAGGCACAGTGCAGTCCAGCCGTGCATAGTGGAGCACGCTTTTAATCCCACAGTAGGAGGCTGAGGCAAGCAGATCTCTGTGAGTTTAAGGCAGCCTGGACTACATAGTGAGTTCCAGCCAGAGCTACATAGAGAGACCCTGTTTCAAAAAGTCAAAATAAATAAAATCTAAAAGAATAAAAGAAATAGGCTTCCTTTTCCACCTGTGACAGCAGCTGCCCTCAAGCCTGGTGATGTGAGCTTGATCTCCAGGACGTATGTGGTAGAGGGAGAGAACCAAGTTCTGCAAACTGACCTCTACATGGGTTTGTGTTCTCTGTCTCTGTCTCTGTCTCTGTCTCTGTCTCTGTCTCTGTCTCTCTCTCTCTCTCTCTCTCTCTCTCATTCATAAACTAATTAATAAATAAATAAATACAATCCTTTAAGAAAATAGCAGCTAGATGTAGTGGCGTATGCACGCAGGACACAGAGGTAGTCAGATCTCTGTGAGTTCAAGGCCACCCTAGCCCTAAATGAACTAAGTTAAAATAAATACAAAGTAAGTCCAGGACAGCCAAAACTGTACACAGAGAAACCCTATCTCCAAAATCAAACCAACCAAACAAACGGTAAAGAAGAAATAGCAATGTGAAACAAATGATTAGTTACCCTTATCTTTCATAAAGAAATGGTTAACATAATTATTTCCATATATAATGAAACATATTGCCTAGGTGATGGATTAAACAAGAAGGTTGTGTATGAATTTATATTTCCCGGGAGGCATGCTTTATACTTTCCAGAAACAGTGGGGAAAAAATATCTCACAAGCGAATGACAGGGGAAAGAGACGACAGGTGCTCAGAGCCGCACAGAATCAGGCACAACACACAGCACACAGTTCCTATGAGAGTTGCCTTGGGTTTTGTTCCAGAAGAAACCCAGTGGAAAAGTGGGGCAATGCACAGTGTGCCTATAGTCCCAGTCATTCAGGAGGCTGAGGCAGGAGGATCACAATTTTGAGGTTAGCATGGACTTCATAGTCAGACTTTATCTTTAAAAAAAAAAAAAAAGTTAAAATAAATACAAACTTAAAAAAAATCCAATGGAGTCAAAGCCAGAATAAACTCTTCAAAGCAGAGTTACTGCAAAGGTCTCTTCATAAAATGCTAACATCAAAGAGAAGCATACAGCTGTGTAAACTGTGTAGCAATGCAGACACAATGGAAAAGGGATTTCAAGACTTGTTTTTTCCGGACCCCCTTTCTATTATATGATGACAGAAAACCCTATGAAGACTTCAGATGTGTCCTTGAACATAAATCCATAGGTAAAATCTTCATCTTGAATGGTTCAAGTGTGCCAATGGGACATATTTGATCATAAACCACTATGAAGTTGTTTCGAATTCTATAACAGCTAAGAATAGTATTGGTTCTGAGCTAGTGTGGTGGTACATGCATTTAACCCCAACACTTGGTATGCCGAGGCAGAGAGAACTGAATTTGAGACCAGCCTGAGCTACATACCAAGACAATCTCAGACACTCACAGACTCACATACAAAGGAGCAAGATATTAATGGCTTTTTTGTGGATACAAAACTGACAGAGTACATTAAACTACAAATGAACAGCAGGTGTTGAAGGTGATTTGAAGAGGGTCAGTAGGAGCAGAGGCTGTTTCTGGTGGAACAAGACAGGGGCCCACACCTGGTAGTGGCATTCTGAGGATCCCAAGTTGGCCAAGTGGGTGTACATTACAAGGAATATGTAATTAAATATTATAACTTTTTCAGCCGGGTGGTGGTGGTGCACACCTGTAATCCCAGCACTCTGGGAGGCAGAGGCAGGCCTGGTCTACAGAGTGAGCTCCAGGACAGCCAGGGCTATACAGAGAAACCCTGTCTCGAAAACAAAAACAAAAACAAAAACAAAAACAAACAAACCAAAAATGTTATAACTTTTTCTTTAAAAGATTTACTTTTAAAACTTTTATTTTGTTTATGTGTGAATGTCTGCTTGCATATATGTATACCATATGCTTGCTTGGTACCCAGGGAGCACAACAGAGGGCATCTAGTTCTCTAGAAGTGGAGTTACAGGTGGTTGTGAGCTAACTGATATGAGGGCTGGGAACTAAACCTATATCCTGGGCAAAAGCAGCGAGTGCTCTTAACCACAGAGCCACCTCTCCAGCCTGATATATTATTAATTTTAAGATATGTATGTATGTGTTTGCCTGTGTGTGATGTGATTGTCAGTGCTGGTAAAGTCCAGAATAGAGTTCACCATTGAAACTCATTGGAGCTGGAGTTACGGGTGGTCGTGAGGAAGAGGATGTGGATGCTGGGACTGAACGCCATCTTCTGTAAGCGCAGTATGCACTCTTAACAGAGGAGCCATCTCTCTAGCCCCTGCCATTTTTAATTCTTAAGGAGCATTTTAATGATTTGGTAGCTCATGAAAGTGAATGTCTTTTTGCTTACGTATTGGTCAGTTTTGTGAGGGGTGTATCTCGATCACAGATTGGGGAAGAACGAGAAGTTTACCTCGGTCACTGCCCACAGGCCCCTTTGTCTACTGAAATAACAAGGCAGGTTTAAAACAACGGCAGTAACTGAACACTAAAGGGTATACCTTTTATCCCAGCACTAGAAAGGCAGAGGCAGGTGGATTTCTGTGAGTTCTAGACAGGCTGGTCTACAGAGTAAGATCCTGTCAAAGAAACAAAACCCAACTACAGTAGAAAGCAAATGGTTGGTTAGCTTGCTTTTCATTGATGGCCATATCCACCATCTCTAGAGACAGGGATCCTAGACCAGAAGAGACTGATGGCTCCCACAGAGAATACTGAATATGTATGTGGAGGGATTGAGAAGTAAGTTCATCTTTGACAGGCACTAGACAGGATGTCAGAATGAGGCCATTAACTTGTCCTCATGGTATCCTGGAGTGGGACTGAGACCCGACCTCATCTGCACCTTGCGGCCTGGATGGATGATTTTTCAACCTTCTTCCAGCTAAGATTTTTCTGAGTTAATGGTGATATTCACTGTGTTGCCTGTGGCTGTTCCACTGCACCCTGATCCCTGGAGACCGGCCTCCTAGGTCCTGCCTAATCCTGGCGTCTGCAGTCTTTTCCTTCCAATTTTACTCTTCCTGGTTTGCTATGTACATCATGGCCCCAAACTTCTGTCTCCAAAAATACTTACATTTCAGTTCATGACAGTAGCAAAACTACAATTATGAAGTAGCAACAAAAAAATTATTTTGTGGTTGGGGGTCACCACAACATGAGGAGCTATAGTAAAGGGTCACATTATACAGAAGGCTGAGAACCACTGGCTTAGAGTGACAGACAGTCTAAAAACAATCAACAAATAAAAAATACCAATCAGTACATGGTTTTATGACTTAAAAAAAATCCAGGGGCTGGTGAGATGGTTCAGTAGGCAGAGAGTGCTTTCTGTACAAGCCTGTTGGTGTCTGGAACCCAGGGTGAAGGGAAAGAATCAATTCCTTTTTTTTTTTTTTTTTTTTTTTTTTGTATTTTTGTATTTTTGTATTTGGTTTTTTTGAGACAGGGTTTCTCTGTGTAGCCCTGGCTGTCCTGGAACTCACTCAGTAGACGAGACTAGCCTCGAACTCAGAAATCAGCCTGCCTTCCTCCTCCCAGAGTACTGGGATTACAGTCGTGCGCCACCATTGGCAAAGAATCAACTCCTGAAAGTTGTCCTCTGATTTCTACATGTGCACCACACCATGAATACAACACGCACATCACACACACATACATGTACAATCATAAAATTATAAAGAGAGAAATAATTGACATTTGCCTATACAGTGTGGTGGATGTTTCATTTATCACGGTGACAAGGTCTAGGGATAGAAGATAGAGGCCGTCTATCCCTGCCTTTTGTGAGTGTGTTTCTTCATTTGCAGAGTGGCTTGGTTGAGGCTATTTCATTTCATCATGTACTCTTTTTGCTTGAGGATTCTTTGAAAATAGGAATTAAGGCCAGGTGGTTAAAAAAGTTCATTTTGGCCAGGTCAATGGTCTGTGCAATACCTCCAGCACTCGGGAGGTTAAGCTGAAGCTCGGAGATTCAAGTTAGGCTGGGCACCCTGGAGAACGTTTAATTTATTCACTCGGTTTTTTGTTTGTTTGTTTGTTTTGTTTTTTTGTTATTTTTTTTTCCGAGACAGGGTTTCTCTGTTTAGCCCTGGCTGTCCTGGAACTCAGAAATCCGCCTACCTCTGCCTCCCAAGTGCTGGGATTAAAGGCATGTGCCACCACCGCCCGGTCTTTTTTTTTTGTTTGTTTGGTTTTTGTTTTTTGTTTTTGTTTTGTTTTGTTTTGTTTTTTAAATGTAATTTATATGTATTAGTGTTTTGTCTGCATGAATGTCTGAGTACCACATGCATGTCTGGTTTCTATAGAGGCAAGAGGAGGATATCAGATGCCCTGGAATTGGAGTTACAGACCATGTCGAGTGGTCATGTGGGTGCTGGGAATTGAACTAGGGTCTTCTGGAAGATCATTCAGTGCGCTTAACTACTGAGCCATCTCTCCAGATCGAGAAAAAGTCTTTCTCCCCCGACCCCCTAGACAGGGTCTCTCTATGTAGCCTTGGCTATCCTGGAACTCCATCTTTAAACCAGGCTGGCCTCAAACTCAGAGATCCACCTGCCTCTGCCTCCCATGTGCAGGATCAAAGGTGTGGGCCACCACCACCATCTCACTCTTCAGAAAAAGTCTTAAACAAAACAAAGTAAAACAGAAAGTAGTCCCAGCACATTGGAAGCCTGAGACAGGAAGACTGCCATGAGCTTGAGGTTAAACTGAGCTGTAGAGAGATATCTGTGTCAAAAAAAAAAAAAAAAAAAAAAAAAGTCAAAATAATATAATTGTTTTAGGCTGGCCTAGAACTCCTTAGGTAGAGAAGGCTCACTGAACTCTTGGCAGTCCTCCTGCCTCAGCTTCCCAAGTGCTTGGATTACAGGCATGGGGTATTACATCAAGCCTTTTTTTTTTTTTTTTTTTTAACGTGGTAATTAGGATTTCAGGCTATATTCGTTTTCTAAACAAAGTACCACAAATGTTGAACTTAAAGCCACAGAGATTTAACTTTTCACCGTCCTAGAGGTTAGAAGCCCAGATCAAGGTGTCAGCTGTCCTTTTTTTGACTTCTTCCAGCTTGTGGTAGTGGCTGCTGGTCCTGCGTGTTCTTTGGCTTAGAGCTGCAGCACGCAGTCTCTTGTCTTTACATGGCCTTCTCTTCTAAGCACGTCTATCTGAAACTCCTTCTTAGATGGATCTCAGTGAGTAGATTAGGGATAGCCATAATTCAGTATGACCTTACTCGAACTAATATATCTGCAAATACTCTATTTTTATTAACCTTTTTTTTTTTTTTTTTTTTTTTTTGGTTTTTCGAGACAGGGTTTCTCTGTGTAGCTCCGGCTGTCCAGGAACTCACTCTGTAGACCAGGCTGGCCTCAAACTCAGAAATCCGCCTGCCTCTGCCTCTGCCTCACAAGTGCTGGGATTAAAGGCATGTGCCACCACTGCCCGGCTTTATTAACTATTTTTTTTCTGGTTTTTTGAGACAGGGTTTCTCATTGTAGCCCTGGCTGTCCTGGAAGTCACTCTGTAGATCAGGTGGGCATCGCCTTGAACTCGGAGATCTGTCTGTTTCTGCCTCCCAGTAATTAATTTTTTTTTGAGACAGGATCTCACTATGTAGCCCTACTTGGTTGGAACTTGTTTTGTGTAAACCAGGCTGACCTCTGACTCACAGAGAACTACCTGATTCTCCCTCCCAAGAGTTGGGATTAAAGGCATGCACCATTACTAAACCTGGCTGAGACGAAATTTTGAATGAGGTTTAAAAATATAATAAAGATGAAAAACTCCAGTGTTAACTATATTATCTCTAAGGCCTTCCTTTAGAGTTCATATTATCAAATGATATGTTATCCTTGTCAGAGTTTATGGTTTGTTTTTTTTTTTTTATTTCTTAGCAATTTATTTTTTTTTTTAGTTATTTTTATTTTCTATATTCTATGTTTACATTTCAAAGGCTTTCCCCTTTCCCAGTTCCCACCCACCATAGTTCCCATAGTTCTTCTCCCCCCCAACTATTCCCCAATCATTCCCCCTCCCCCCTCGGTTTCTTTACTAAACTGGATGCAATCTTTACATGCCCAGGGTCCTCTCCTTTCTTCTTCTTGGGAATCATTTGACTTGCTATTTGTGTCTTGAGTATTTAGTGCTTCTGGGCTCATTAATATCCACTTATCAGTGATTGCATTTCATGTGCATTCTTTTGTGATTGGGTTAGCTCACTCAGGATGATATTTTCCAGGTCTAACTATTTACCTACAAATTGCATGAATTCATTATTTTTAATTGCTGAGTAGTATTCCATTGTATAAATATACCACATTTTCTGTATCCATTCCTCCTTTGAGGGATATTTGGGCTCCTTCCAATTTCTGGCTATTATAAACAAGGCTGCTATAAACATAGTGGAGCATGTGTCTTTATTGCATGTAGGGGAATCCTCTGGGTATATGCCCAGGAGTGGTATGGCAGGGTCCTCTGGAAGTGACATGCCCAATTTTCTGAGGAACCGCCAAACTGATTTCCAGAGTGGTTTTACCATTTTGCAATCCCACCAACAGTGGAGGAGTGTTCCTCTTTCTCCACATCCTCGCCAGCACTTGTTGTCTCTTGAGTTTTTAATCTTAGCCATTCTGACTGGTGTGAGGTGGAATCTCAGGGTTGTTTTGATTTGCATTTCCCTGATGACTAATGATGTTGAACATCTCTTAAGGTGTTTCTCGGCCATCCGAATTTCTTCTGGTGAAAATTCTTTGTTTAGCTCTGTGCCCCATTTTTTGATAGGGTTATTTGTTTCTTTGCAGTCTAACTTCTTGAGTTCTTTGTATATATTGGATATTAGCCCTCTGTCGGATGTGGGGTTGGTAAAGATCTTTTCCCACTTTGTTGGTTGCCGTTTTGTCCTTCAGACAGTGTCCTTTGCTTTGCAGAAACTTTGTAATTTTATGAGGTCCCATTTGTCGATTCTTGATCTTAGTGCGTACGCTATTGGTGTTCTGTTCAGGAACTTTTCCCCTGTGCCCAAGTCCTCCAGGGTCTTCCCAAGTTTCTTTTCTAATAGTTTCAGTGTGTCTGGTTTTATGTGGAGGTCCTTGATCCACTTGGAGTTGATCTTAGAGTAAAGAGATAAGAGTGGGTCAATTCGCATTCTTCTGCATGTTGACCTCCAGTTGAACCAGCACCATTTGTTGAAAAGGCTATCTTTATTCCATCGGATGGTTGTGGCTCCTTTATCAAAGATCAAGTGACCATAAGTCTGTGGGTTAATTTCAGGGTCTTCAATCCTGTTCCATTGATCTGTTTGCCTGTTGCTATACCAATACCATGCAGTTTTTAACACAATTGCTCTGTAGTACTGCTTGAAGTCAGGGATATTGATTCCCCCAGAAGTCCTTTTATTGTTGAGAATAGTTTTAGCTATCCTGGGTTTTTTGTTGCTCCAGATGAATTTGAGAATTGCTCTTTCTAGATCTATGAAGAATTGAGTTGGGATTTTGATGGGGATTGCATTGAATCTGTATATTGCTTTTGGCAAGATGGCCATTTTTACTATATTGATCCTGCCAATCCAGGAGCAAGAAATACTTTTCCATCTTCTGAGGTCTTCTTCGATTTCTTTCTTCAGGGACTTGAAGTTCCTGTTGTACAGATCTTTCGCTTGTTTGGTTAGAGTTACGCCAAGATACTTTATGTTGTTTGTGGCTATTGTGAAGGGTGTTATTTCCCTAATTTCTTTCTCTGCCTGCTTGTCCTTTGAGTACAAGAAGGCCACTGACTTGCTTGAGTTAATTTTATAACCTGCCACTTTGCTGAAGTTGTTTATCAGCTGTAGAAGTTCTCTGGTGGAGTTTTTTGGGTCGCTTAGGTAAACTATCATATCGTCTGCAAATAATGATAGTTTCACTTCTTCCTTTCCAATTTGTATCCCTTTGACTTCATTATGTTGTCTAATTGCTCTTGCTAGAACTTCAAGTACTATATTGAAAAGATATGGAGAGAGAGGGCAGCCTTGTCTAGTCCCTGATTTTAGTGGGAATGCTTCAAGTTTCTCTCCATTTATTTTGATGTTGGCTACTGGTTTGCTGTAGATTGCTTTTACTATGTTTAGGTATGGGCCTTGAATTCCTGCTCTTTCCAAGACTTTTAGCATGAAAGGATGCTGAATTTTGTCGAATGCTTTTTCAGCATCTAATGAGATGACCATGTGGTTTTTTTCTTTCAGTTTGTTTATGTAGTGGATTACATTGATGGATTTCCGTATATTGAACCATCCCTGCATCCCTGGGATGAAGCCTACTTGATCATGGTGGATGATCGTTTTGATGTGCTCTTGGATTCGGTTAGCAAGAATTTTATTTAGTATTTTTGCATCTATATTCATCAGAGAAATTGGCCTGAAGTTCTCTTTCTTTGTTGGATCTTTTTGTGGTTTAGGTATTAGCGTAATTGTGGCTTCGAAGAATGAGTTGGGCAGTGTCCCTTCTGTCTCTATTTTGTGGAATAGTTTGGAGAGTATTGGTGTTAAGTCTTCTTTGAAGGTCTGGTAGAATTCTGCACTAAAACCATCTGGTCCCGTACTTTTTTTGGTTGGGAGGCTTTCTATAACACCTTCTATTTCTTTAGGGGTTATGGGACTATTTAGCTGGTCTACTTGATGCTGATTTAATTTTGGTATTTGATATCTGTCTAGGAAATCGTCCATTTCCTCCAGATTCTCCAGTTGTTTTGAGTATAGACCTTTGTAGTAGGATCTGATGATCTTTTGAATTTCCTCAGTTTCTGTTGTTATGTCTCCCTTTTCATTTCTAATTTTGTTAATTTGTATACTGTCTCTGTGTCCTTTGGTTAGTCTGGCTAAGGGTTTATCTATCTTGTTGATTTTCTCAAAGAACCAGCTCCTGGTCTTGTTGATTCTTTGTATGGTTCTCTTTGTTTCTATTTGATTGATTTCAGCCCTGAGTTTGATGATTTCTTGTCTTCTACTCCTCCTGGGTGAATTAACTTGTTTTTCTTCCAGGGCTTTAAGGTGTGCCATTAAGCTGCTAGTGTATGCTCTCTCCAGTTTCTTTTTGGATGCACTTAGAGCTATGAGTTTTCCTCTTAGCACTGCTTTCATTGTGTCCCATAGATTTGGGTAGGTTGTACCTTCATTTTCATTGAATTCTAAAAAGTCTTTGATTTCTTTTTTTATTTCTTCCTTGACCAAGGTGTCATTGAGTAGAGTATTGTTCAGTTTCCATGTGTATGTGGGCTTTCTGTTGTTTTTGTTGCTATTGAAGACCACTCTTACTCCATGGTGATCTGATAAGAGGCATGGGATTAGCTCGATCTTCTTGTATTTGTTGACATCTGTCTTGTGACCGATTATATGGTCTATTTTGGAGAAGGTACCATGCGGTGCTGAGAAAAAGGTATATTCTTTAGCTTTAGGATGAAATGTTCTATATATATCTGTTAAATCCAATTGGTCCAGAGTTTCAATTAGTTTCACTGTGTCCCTGTTTAGTTTCTGCTTTCCTGATCGGTCCATTGAGGAGAGTGGGGTGTTGAAGTCACCCACAATTATTGTGTTAGGTGTAATGTGTGCTTTAAGCTTTAGTAAGGTTTCTTTTACGAAGGAGGGTGCCCTTGCATTTGGAGCATAGATGTTCAGTATTGAGAGCTCTTCCTGGTGGATTTTCCCTTTGGCCAGCAAGAAGTGACCTTCTGAGTCTCTTTGGATGATTTTAGGTTGAAAGTCAATTTTATCTGATATTAGAATGGCTATTCCAGCTTGTTTCCTGAGACCATTTGCTTGTAAAATTGTCCTCCAGCCTTTTACTCTAAGGTAGTGTTTGTCTTTAACACTGAGATGTGTTTCCTGTATGCAGCAAAATGTAGGGTCCTGTTTCCGTATCCAGTCTGTTAATCTATGTCTTTTTATTGGGGAATTGAGTCCATTGACGTTAAGAGATATTAAGGAATAGTAATTATTACCTCCAGACATTTTTGAAATTATATTTATTTATCTTATTTATTTTTTATATTCGAGAGGTTATCTTCTTTTGGGTTTGATGAGAGGAGGTTTCTATCTTGCTTCTTCCCGGGTGTAGTTTCCGTCCTTGTCTTGGTGTTTTCCCCCTATTATCCTTTGTAGGGCTGGATTTGTGGAGAGATATCTTGCAAATTTGGTTTTGTCATGGAATACCTTGATGTCTCCATCAATGGCAATTGAGAGTTTTGCTGGGTAAAGTAGTTTTGGCTGAAGTTTGTGTTCTCTTAGAGTTTGCATGATATCTGCCCAGGATCTTCTAGCTTTCATGGTCTCAGGTGAGAAGTCTGGTGTTATTCTGATAGGTTTTCCTTTATATGTTACTTGGCCTTTTTCTCTTGCTGCCTTTAGTATTCTTTCTTTGTTTATTACATTTGGAGTTTTGATTATTATGTGACGGGATGTATTTCTGTTCTGGTCCAGTCTGTTTGGGGTTCTATAGGCTTCTTGTATATTCATGGGCATCTCTCTCCTTAGGTTGGGGAAGTTTTCTTCCATAATTTTATAGAAGATATTAGCTGGCCCTTTAACTTGTAAATCTTCACTCTCGTCTATACCTATAATCCTTAGGTTTGGTCTTCTCATAGTGTCTTGGATTTCCTGGATGTTTTGGGTTACCACCTTTTTGCATTTAGTATTTTCTTTGACTGTTGAATCAATGGTTCCTATGTTATCTTCGGCTTCTGAGATTCTGTCTTCTATCTCTTGTATTCTATTGTTGATACTTGCGTCTATGGCCCCTGATTTCTTCCCCAGGTTTTCTATCTCCAATGTTGTCTCCCTCTGTGATTTCTTAGTTGTTTCTACTTCTGTTTTTAGTATCTGGATGGATGTGCTCAGATCTTTCGCTTGCTTGATTGTGTTTTCATGTATTTCTTTAATAGATTTTTGTGCTTCCTCTTTCATAGCTTCTACTTGTTGGCCCACGTTCTTCTGTAGTTCTTTAAGTGACTTTTGTCTTTCTTCCTTATTGTCTTCTTCTCTTTGATCCATCTTCTCCTGCATTTCTTGAAGTGATTTTTGTATTTGCCTCGTAAAGGCTTCTAACTTTTGATCCATTTTCTCCTCTATTTCTTTACGAGATTTTTCTATGTGTTCAGCTACCAGCATCCTGACCAGTGATTTTATATCCAAGTCTTGTTTTTCTGGTGTTTTAGGGTATCCAGGGATTCCTGTTGTTGGAGAACTGGGTTCAGATGCTGTCATGTTGCCTTGATTTTTGTTAGTAACGTTCCTTCGTTTTCCTTTTGCCATCTGGTTATTTCTGGTTTTAGTTGGCCTTGTTGTCAGTGGCTGGTGTTTGAATCTCCTGTGAGGCTGGGCTCACCTGTTGTTTCTCTATTGGTGAATATGTGTGACTGCTGCTTTAAGGGATCATAAGCTGGCTGCCACCCATGCGATTGTAGCCCCTGTTGGAGTCTGTCTACCTGGGCTTCTCCAGCTGTGTCCTGGTTGCAAGGAACTCCGAGAGCCTAGCAGATCCCCCGTGAGGGTAGCCCTGGAAGGGGTGTTTACCTGGGCCTTTCCAGCTGTGTCCTGGTTGCAATATGGAGGCCCGCCGCTACACCGCTGGTCTAGGGGCCGGCGAGCTGGTTGCAGAACGCAGCTTAGGTGCTCACCCGAGGGCGGGGATGTCCCACAGAGCCTGGGCCTTTCCAGCTGTGTCCTGGTTGTGATATGGAGGCCCGCCGCTACACCGCTGGTCTAGGGGCCGGCGAGCTGGTTGCAGAACGCAGCTTAGGTGCTCACCCGAGGGCGGGGATGTCCCACAGAGCCTGGGCCTTTCCAGCTGTGTCCTGGTTGTGATATGGAGGCCCGCCGCTACACCGCTGGTCTAGGGGCCGGCGAGCTGGTTGCAGAACGCAGCTTAGGTGCTCACCCGAGGGCGGGGATGTCCCACAGATCCTGGGCCTTTCCAGCTGTGTCCTGGTTGCAATATGGAGGCCCGCCGCTACACCGCTGGTCCAGGGGCCGGCGAGCTGGTTGCAGAAGCAGCCTTGGTGCTCACCAGAGGGCTCGGGGATGTCCCACAGAGCCTAGGCGGGACTCCGCCTGCTTGGCTCCGAGACCCTAGCAGATACCCCCGTGAGTGTAGCCCTGGAAGGGGTGTTTACCTGGGCCTTTCCAGCTGTGTCCTGGTTGCAATATGGAGGCCCGCCGCTACACCGCTGGTCTAGGGGCCGGCGAGCTGGTTGCAGAACGCAGCTTAGGTGCTCACCCGAGGGCGGGGATGTCCCACAGAGCCTGGGCCTTTCCAGCTGTGTCCTGGTTGCGATATGGAGGCCTGCCGCTACACCGCTGGTCTAGGGGCCGGCTACACCGCTGGTCTAGGGGCCGGCGAGCTGGTTGCAGAACGCAGCTTAGGTGCTCACCAGAGGGCGGGGATCGAGTTTATGTTTTTTTAAATTTACTTATTTTTATTTTTTAAACATTTATTTATTTTATTTATACGAGTGCACTATAGCTGTCTTCAGACACACCAGAAGAGGACATCAGATCCCATTACAGATGGTTGTGAGCCACCATGTGGTTGCTGGGAATTGAACTCAGGACCTCTGGAAGAGCAGTCGGTGCTCTTAACTGCTGAGCCATCTCTCCAGCTCCAGTTTCTTGTGTTTTTATCACGTTTTTTTCCTCATGTAGCCCAGGCTGGCCTCGAAGTTGCTATATAGTTGAGCATCCCTTGAGCTTCTTGTCCTCCTGCTCCACGTCCCTCCCTACGTGCTGGGATTACGGGTGTGTCCTGCCATGCCTGGTGTGGACCTTTGCCTTTGTCATTGCTTCAGTTACTCAGTCTGTGCTTTAATTTTCACAACTATTGGACCTGCCTGTCTCCCTTTACATTTTTAGGTAGGGACTCCCTGGCTGGCTTCAAATTCTTGCCCCTCCTGTCTCAGCCTTCCCACTGCCGGGATTATAGGCGAGCGTTACCACAGTCATTGAAACTGTCCTTTTCAATTCTTTTCCACGTAGGAAGTTGAAAGACTTACTGAGCGTCTAGAAGAAAAGGAGAGGGAGCTGCAGCAGCTGGCGAGCCAGCCTCAGCACGAGCAAGAGAAGGAGGTCGTCCTGCTTCGGAGAAGCGTGGCAGAGAAGGAGAAGGCCAGGGCCGCCAGTGACGTTCTGTGCCGCTCCTTGGCCGATGAGACCCACCAACTGCGCAGGACATTGGCTGCCACTGCCCACATGTGCCAACATCTGGCCAAATGTCTGGATGAACGGCAGCGTGCCCAGGAAGATGCTGGGGAGAAAAGCCCTGCTGAGGTAGGATGTGTAACTAGATCAAGGGGTGACTGGTGTGACAAGAATCTTTGTTGTTCTCCAGGACTCCTGAGGTCTGGGGGTGCCACAGAACCTACTCTTTTCTCAGGGGGGAGAATAAGCTTGCTTGGCAAGAGAGACCTGGTAGACCATATGACCGGCAGCCTGCCTCCCCACTCCTAGCACTGCCGGTAGCTATTCTGCATGATGGTCAGGAGAAGGCACTTGGGTTTTCTCTGCACCAAGGAGAGGAAGGAAGAGCTTGGAATAGAGGAGCTGCCCCCGGGAGGTGTTGTCACCGAGGCAGATCTAGGTGACACAGATCTAGGAGAGGCGGAGGAGGACAGATGCCCCCACATGCCAGATATGCAGACTCCAGACCGAAAGCTGCTAGAGGCACCTGAGTGGTAAGAGCCGACCTAGCACGGGTCTCACGAAGAGCCAGAACTTCTGTTGCCAGCAACATGGCTTGCCACAAGCTAGGCTGCTAGAGAGTCACCCTCGGGGCTTCTTCATCATCACCCGATAGCACAGAACATCTTCATGCCTCAAAACTGTGAACCCCACGTAGTCACTGAGTGAGGTAGACAGCAGATGGTGACAGAAGGGCCTGGAGCCAGAAGGGACAGGTTGCAGTAGGGACCCAGGAAGAGCCCTCTGTGGCTCCGGGCCAGGATAGATTGGGTTATGGCTCTGTGTAAGTTTGGTGGAGAAGAACATGATCAAGGCTTCAGAACTGAGCATCCCTAAGGCAGTTAGGGTGAGAGATGTATCTCACAAACCGGAGGGCTCCTGGGCAGGAAGAGCACATGACTGGTGGGACCGGGACTCAGGACAGGTCAGGCACTGGGCATGGTACCTTCTTTCCTGCAGGCAGGTGGTGCTGATCTGTGGGAGCTGACAGGGAAACAGGCACCTATGGCACACCTTGCCTCAGTTACCAGTGGGTGTATTTGTAGCTTGTGTGTTCCTATGCCTGCCAACAGAACAACGTCAGGAAGGGTTCCAGGCTGTCATGGTGGGGATGGCATTGCCAAAGTCATGGCAGTGCGACTCTGTGACAGAGAGTCCTCATATCATGGCAGACAGGAAGGAGGCCGGCCGGGGAGACAGAGACAGACAGAGAGACAGAAAGACAATGAGGCAGTGGGACGAGGGGCCAGGTATCATCTTCAAAGGCCTGCCCTTAGAGACTTACTTCTGACGGCTATGCTGCACCTCTACAAATAGCACCATCAGCTGTGGTCAAGCTTTCAAGCCATGAGCCTGTGGGGGACATTTCTGATTCAAATCGTAACAGTACCAGGCTGAGTCTGCATCTTATGTCCACCTCCCCCCAGCCCCACCTCAGGGCCTGTAGATCATGTCCTTTCTAGGCAGTTCTCCAAGACTGTAGCAGTGTTCATCAGACTATGTGTGTTCTGAGGAAAGAGATACACAACTACCAGCAGCTTCTCCAAAGTGTAGAGAAACTTGATCAACAACCATCCATCTCAGATAGATTTCATTAAAAAGATCACCGAGAGGGAACACAGTTGTGTTTCTTTCTGTACAGGAGGTGTCCCAGTTTGGATCACTGTCATATTCCTCTTGAAGATCTCAAAGTAGCCTCAGTAGGCTGGCGGGTGGGTCCTGGCTTACGGCACACGGACATGTCATGTCCCTTAAGTCAGTATCATTTCTCAGCCTTGGCCTTGGCTGAGTCATCTGGGGCTTCTCAGCAGTCTGGGTTAGGACATGTACTTCCTGTCATTCAAGGGGATTTCTTAAAACTAATGTCTCTGTAGTGCTGACTGCCTGGGATTTCTGGGATATAAAGTATACTCTAGAAAAGCTTACAATGCTTTACCGTTGGGCCAGCCAACTGCTATTAGGGTTAGTTTGGAGTGTGGCTTCTGGGACTGAATGCCCTGGTTCTGACCCTGTGTGAAGCACAAGTTAGGTTGCCTCATCCAGATAAGTTCTCCTATCTATAAGCAGGATTTCTGTCTTGGTGACTATAGGAGGTAAGATGGATCTGTGCCAGGCCTTCACTAAGGACCTGGAACACCTCCTGGATGCTGGGTATGTCTGTTACAGACTGAAACTATGTTCCTGTCTTCCCTACTGCCTGTGATGATAAGTAACTTCTGGTGCTGTGAAGGTTTCATTACAGCTGGTATACCTATCTCTCTAGACTTGATGCTGATTGAATGTCTGGTCCAGATTTTAGCCCAGATTTAAAATACAGATGGCTCATGTCGGTAGGTAAGAAGGAACAAGGACAGTGTCAAGAGTGATACACTTGGAGACCCTCTGCCAAGGCTATGTCCTGGCCTCAGTTGGGAGTGGGTTGAGGAGGAGCTGGATTTGCAAAGTTTGTTTGCTTTTTGGTATCTGGTTTGCTTCTTCACCAAGTGAACAGTCACCACCTCCTACAGTGCAGCTGCACTGATGGTCCGTGACCTCAGCCTCTGGCTCAAACTTCCTCTCCTTCTCTGTATGTTATACTCACACAGCGACATGACTTCTCTTTGTCTCTGCCTTATGTAGCGAGAGCATACAAGCAGGGATGCTTCTGGCCAGAGTGTTATTAAGAAGTTACAGGAAGAAAATCGACTGTTAAAACAGAAGGTGACTCATGTGAGTATCTAACATCTTGTTGAAAAGGAACATTAACCCTGACAAATGGTAAATGAAGGCCTCTTTAAAAAAAAAAAAAAAAAAAAAAAAAGCTAGTGCCTAGAGGTGACTTCTGCTGTTGGCTGCTTTAACTTGATTCACAGTCTCGAGACCTGACCATCCTGCTACAGAGGATATAGTAAAATCAGGAACTCTCAGCCGGGTGGTGGTGGCGCATGCCTTTAATCCCAGCACTCGGGAGGCAGAGGCAGGCGGATTTCTGAGTTCGAGGCCAGCCTGGTCTACAGAGTGAGTTCCAGGACAGCCAGGGCTACACAGAGAAACCCTTTCTTGAAAAAACAAAAATCAAAACAAAACAAACAAACAAACAAATAAAAATCAGGAACTCTCTGTCCTCCTAGAATTAACTACTCAATAAAAGAAGTGCATGAATTACCATCAGGAAGTAGTTTTGAGTGTGTGTGTTGTATCTGTATATGTTTGTACTTGCATGTGGAGGCTATTGTACTTCACCTTATTTGCAACAAGGTCTCTTGCTGGAGTGTATAGATTTGGCTAGGCTGGCCGGCCAGTGAACTCCAGGAATCTGACTGCCTCCCCATGGCCAGCACTGGTATTACTGACATGTGTACTGGCATGTGTGTCACACCCAGCTTTTACACGGGTGCTGGCAATCTGAACTCAGGTCTTCATGCTTGCTCAGTAAGTACTTGACTAGCTGAGCCACTGCTTTCAGAAGTGGTTTTGGGGTTTTCTCCCACTCTGGGAAGCAGTTTTTAAGGCAGGAAAGTTACACTTGAGTTTACATCTGTTTAGATTATTATTATGGCTGAGTGGCGGTGGTACACAACTTTAATCCCAGCACTTGGGAGGCAGAGGCAGGTGGATCTCTGTGAATATGAGACCAGCCTGGTCTACAGAGAGTTCTAGGACAGCCAGGGCTACATGGAGAAACCTTATCTGGAAAAACCCAAGCAAACCAAACAAAAACAACAACAACAACAACAACAACAACAACAAAAGACCATTCACATGGATGTTCCTATAATGTATCAGGTTCCCTGGTAGGCTTAGAAAGAACTCTATACAAAAGAAAGGGAAAGGAAGGCAGGTTTTCCTTAGGAAAACCTTACTTGGTAAATTATTGCTGATAACCACAGATCCATGTTGGCTTGGGCAGAGTCTCTTTTGGTTCTGTCTTTTCAGGTAGAAGACCTCAATGCTAAGTGGCAGCGTTATGATGCAAGTAGGGATGAATATGTGAAGGGGTTACACGCCCAGCTAAAGAGACGGCAGGTCCCTCTTGAGCCTGAGCTGATGAAGAAGGAGATTTCCCGGCTTAACAGACAGTTGGAGGAGAAGATAAGTGACTGTGCAGAAGCAAAGCAGGAGCTGACAGCCGTGAAGATGGCCCGGGACACTGCGCTGGAGCGAGTAGAGATGCTGGAGCAGCAGGTGTCCTCAGGCTCTGAGCAGCACCGACAGGGATGTCTGCCTGTCTGCACACCACAGGCAGTGGCTGTAGTCTTGGGACAGCCTAGGCTAAATGTTTGGTGGAACTGAGTGGGATACAGTTATATAGTGGGAGAAGGCAGGTAAGGATTTTCTCCTTCCTTGACTAGAAATGAATATTCTGTCTTCTCAGATTCTTGCTTACAAGGATGACTTCAAATCAGAAAGGGCGGATCGGGAACGCGCTCATAGTAGGATTCAAGAGCTGGAGGAAAAGGTCATGTCCTTGATGTACCAAGTGTCCCAGAGACAGGTAAGAGTACAAGAGAATTTCTCCCTTTACATATATATTCTTTCTTTATTGTGAATTTTGAACAAAGATGTATTGACTGACAATACTGTTGGTGATGTGCCATTCCCAGCTCTGGGCAGAGAAACTTCTCCTGGGCGTAGGGTGTGGCCGTAGAAAACCTCTCCGAGGTACTGTGATTGTGGAGGTCAGCATTGCAGCCTGTGTTGGTAAAAGCTAGCTGTCCCCAGGGCCTTTCCCGACTCCCTGCTCATAGTTTCCATGCAACAATAGCATATCCCAGGCCTCAAGTGCTTTACTGACAGCTCTGTAAGTGTCTATCCTTCTAAGGCAGAGACCCTAGTTACTATTTTGCAGAGGGAGGACACAGACCCTGAACACTAAGTAAGGTCCTCCAGGATAGCCAGTGGGCCTGTTGCCGCCTGGTTTTAGTGCTGGCGTATGTTGTCAGTGGAAGTCTCTCAGGCATGGAAAGCTGGACATACATGCCTTTTACCTCTCCTCTTACCTGGACAGACTCCTGCTCTGCAAATTCCTAGGAATGATTTGTTATTTTAGCCACTTAGTATCCATACATCTTCTGTCCTGTGATAAACCCCATGCCTCCTTCAGAGAACTTACTGTCTTAACAGCTTGGATAAGAGAGGGACCTCTGAAAATCAGTTAGGCTGAGAAGGCAGAACTGGTTTTTTGTTTTTGTTTTTGTTTTTTGTTTTGTTTTGTTTTCGTTTTATTTTTTGGGTTTTTTTGTTGTTGTTGTTGTTTTGTTTTGTTTTGTTTTGGTTTGGTTTGGTTTGGTTTTTCGAGACAGGGTTTCTCTGTGTAGCCCTGGCTGTCCTGGAACTCACTCTGTAGACCAGGCTGGTCTCGAACTCAGAAATCCGCCTGCCTCTGCCTCCCAAGTGCTGGGATTACAGGTGTGCGCCACCACGCCCGGTTGCAGAACTGGTTTTGAAATGATCTTTCGCAATTAAGATGTGAGAAGAACCAGAGATACATGAAGGCCGCCCACACTGTTCTGTTCTGAGTAGCTGCTGGACCTCATCGGCCTTTGCCTCCCTTCATCTGCACCAGGGCACAGGGGTGTCCTGGTAGATACCTTTGTTCATCAACCTTAAGGGGCTGGACACAAGCATCAGTTCTAATGAATGGAGGATTTTGATGGAAACCAATGGCCTCCCTAAGTCCACAGGATAAGAGGATGGTGCCCGAGGGCTTTAGCAGTAAGAGGACCCTTCCCAGAGCCTTTGCTTAGCTCCAGCAGCCCCTCTGACGTCATATAATGGAGTGTGCATGTTTCCCCATCTTGTTTGAGATCAGACTTGTTCAGGTGGTATGGCCATAGAGGAGGCTATTCCACTAAAGTCCCAGGACTATGTCATAGGACAGAATTTTCTAGGATGCAACATGGGCAGGAATGGAGGTATCCTAACATGACTGTGTGGGTTTACTGAGCTCTTGGCCTTGCCTATAGGGTTTTTTTTTTTTTCTGGCTTCTGTACTTTAGATTGCAAGGTCACTAATGTTAGGTAACTAAGGTTAGGGTAGGGTTAGGGTTAGGTCAAATATGACCTCTCAGGCAGTCTTTGAATGATGTGCTAGAGGAGTGTTCCAGGCCTGCCAGGCTAGGTCCTCTGAGGGATTCCTGATCAGACCCAAAGGCTAGATTTCTGGTGGGGACCAGGGCCTTTGCATTAGTAGTGGCCTCTTAAGCACCCATCTTTGCTCGACCCAAGGAGGACAACCATATGACAGTGGTGAAGTGGTAAGACATTGTCCCTCTGAGAAAAATTCAAATTCAGGTGTGAAGTAATAGCCCCAGGAGCAGGTGCTAGAGTAAGGCTCCCATACTTCTATACGTGTGGCAATGGGCACCACTGCCCACGGTGCTGCGTCATTTGTTTAGTGCACATGACCAGACTGTGCCAAGAGTGCACCCATGGCTGCCACTGTAGGTCTCAGAGACTGTCTAGTACCTCAAATCACATTGAGGTACAGTGGGACTTGGTTTGCCTCTTCCCTGGTTAGTGGCCAGCTGCCCACACCACCCCGAGCTTAGTTTCTCTCACTCTGGTGTTAGTGGAGCATGGCATCGGGGACACTTCCTTGACTGAATATCCTAAGGCTCCAGTCAGGCTCCCACTTCTGTTCTTTCATGATATGACCAAGTAAGTACCTCTAGGACTTCTTCAGTTCACTCAGCACTTCCATCTAGACAGCAAGAAGCATTAGGATCTGAGGAACAAGGTCTTCCAAGTTAAGCCTTTAGAAGCTCCAGAGAGCCAAATAAAATATCTCGATTCCAGAGGTTAGTTCCACTCTCCTTGTAGAAACTCTTGTGGTATGTGGACTGAGAGCTGAGGGTTGATGGAAGTGAGGCATTTTGGTACAGAAAGAAGCAAGGCAGTGGAATTTAAGGTCTATTTGGAGATATGCCTCTCGCTGTTAGAACCGAGGGCCAGGCTTTGTTGACCTCTAGCACAGCCCATGTAAACTGACCTTTGCCTTCCTTCTCTGCAGGACTCCTGGGAGCCAGGACCCTGTCGGATTCATATGGGGAACAAAACTGCCAAGTACCTAGAGATGGATGCACTGGAGCAGGTGTCACCTGGTGGCTGGCGGCCTGAGTCTAGGTCCCAGCAGCTGGAACCTTCTGCGGAGGGTGGGCATGCCTGCACAGCGCAGAGAGGTCAGGGTGACCTTCAGTGCCCTCATTGCCTGCGGTGCTTCAGTGATGAGCAAGGCGAGGCATTCCTCAGGCACCTCTCTGAGTGCTGCCAGTGAGCCAGAGACACCACGCCCATGTGACCCGTGACCATCATAGCTGCTCTAAGGGGTTGGGAGGGTGTCCTCAGACTCAAGTCTTCAACTTGGTGTGTTGCATTCTCCTGGGATCTAGGGCCCAAATGGGCAGGGTCACTGGTAGGTCATGTTGTTTTCATTTAGCCATGGAGCCATGGGTCAGAGGGAACTACTTACAGAGCAAGAGGAAGAGATGGGGTCAGGGGCATCAAGTGGGCATTAGTTTTGTCTCTCATGTGGAGTTTGGACTGAGCTGTCAAGTCAAAGCTGCAAGCTATCTGTTGTGGCAGTATTCTTTTTTTATTTTTATTTTTTTGGTTTTTTGGATTTGATTTTTTGGAGACAGGGTTTCTCTGTATAGCCCTGGCTGTCCTGGAACTCACTCTGCCGACCAGGCTGGCCTCGAATTCAGAAATCCACCAGCCTCTGCCTCCCAGAGTGCTGGGATTAAAGCCGTGCACCACCACCGCCCGGCTTGTGGGAGTATTTTGAAGCCTGCCTGCACCTAGACTTGTGCTGCTTGCTGGAAGGGGAAGTTGCTGTGGGAACAGTGTGTCCTCCCTCAGGTGGTAGCTCCATCCTGTTGAGCAGTGAGGTCTCTCACTCCCTGACTGGTCTGCTGCACTACAGTTACATGATACACTAGAACCTTCCCAAACACAGCAGAGCCACACAGCTGCCATCTAGTACCATCACCTTGCAAAAACACTTGTATTTCCCAAAGCACCTTTGTTTGTTTGTTTGTTTTTTCAAGACAGGGTTTCTCTGTGCAGCCCTGGCTGTCCTGGAACACATTCTGTTGACCAGGCTGGCCTGGAACTCAGAAATCCTCCTGCCTCTGCCTCCCAAGTGCTGGGATTACAGGCGTGCGCCACCACTGCCCAGCTAACACTTTTATTTCTAATCATTTATTTTATAATAAATGGATTTACTCCTGTGCTGCTCTGAGAGTTGGGCTGCGATGTGTGCAGGAACAATGGGTGTTTGGTTATTAAGGAGAGACCAGATGGTAAGGAGAAACATTCCTGCTGTCTTGCCTCAATTCATTGGTGTCAAGTAGAACTGATCCAAAAACGTGTTTACATATGCTGCAGGTAGCAGAGGAGTAGGGATAGCCAAGGAGCCGCACTGGTGCCATCTAGATTTCCAGATGCTAGGCAGCCACAGAGCTGGCTTTGCTTTAGAATGGTATTTCCTTGCCATCTTCCCATTCCTTTGTGAAATGGGAATTTTTACTGTTACTATATATATTGGAAGTACGTAACCTATCCTTTGATTTATAGGGGTTCATAGATTACCTTGGGTCTTAGAAAAGACCTGGGACTTTGAAACATTGTTGGGACTGTTAAAGATGGAGAGAAAACTAGTCATGAGCCAGGGTAAAACTTATTGGTACTTGGAGACTTCCAGCAACTTCTGCAGAAGCTTCAAACTCAGGGCAAGAGGCCAGATTTGACTCCAGTTTTGGTCCACAAGTTCTCAGGAAGTTCCGTATCTTCTATCAGCTTTGGAGAAAGGTGCAGACCCAGTGAAGCAAGCAGATCGGAACTGGAGTAAGGCCCTGGGCCTTGGGGAGTGCCAGAACTCACAGCAAAAAGCTGAAGACCCATGCAAGAGACACCAGCGGATACAGGACAATACTTGATTCAAATTCACAGAGCCTCTAGCCCTAAATACCAGTCCCACAGAGGGAAATGACACCTCAACTTTCTTGTAACTTATCCCTCTCCTGAGCATTGTAAATGTCACCACTGAAAGAATAAAGGAAATCTGAATGTTAAAAAAAACAAAAAATACAAAAGAAAGAAAAATGTAACCAACATATTAATTCCAAATGGGCAACTCCCAGCACAGAAACAAAACCAACACGAAAAACCTAATGTCTTCCTTAAAGATTCCTAATTTCACAGTACTGGCTCCTAATGGGAATGATTTGTTAGAATTTCCAGACAAAGAATTTAAAAGAATATTTATAAGTATGTTCAAACAGCTTAAAGAATACATGAATGCACTCCAAGAGAACAACAGCAAAGAGCTAATGAAATAATGAAATCATTCTAAGAAATGAACATTGACTTCAATAAAAAGAACTGCTGAAGAAAGACCAAACTGAAATGATGCTAGGAATGAAAAATTCGATAAGCCAAAATTAAAAGCTCAGTGAAAATCTTCACCAACAGAATAGATCATGTAGGAAATGGAGTAACTCGGGCTGGAAGGTGCAGTACAAGGACTGGATCAGACAGTTAAGGTCAGTGAGGAATTTTTTAAAAAAGTAAACAGGACATGCAAAAGCTTTAGGATACCATAAAACACCTGACTTTTGAACTATGAGCATAAAAGAATACTATACTAAAAGCATAAATTTTCTTTAAAAAACCATTTATGTATATGGGTGTTTTGCCTGTATATCTGTTTCATATGTGTGCTCAGTGCTTAAGAGGCCAGATAGAGGACTGGACCCCTTGCAACTTGAATTACAGATATCTGTGAACTACAATGTGCATGTTTGAGATCAAACCCTGGTCATCTGGGAAAGAAGCCAGTGCTCTAAAGCCATCTCTGGCTCCATCTAGAAAATATTTTCAATAAAATAGAAGAGAATTTTCTGAGTCTAAAGAATGAGATACCAAGATACAAGAAGTCTACAGAATACCAAATAGGATGGGAAAATAAACTCCTAACAACATGTTTTAGTTAAAACACAAAAATACAGACAAAAAGAAAGATATTTAAAATTGCAAAAGAGAAGGGTCAAGTTACCTATAAAGGAAAGCTCATCAGAATAACATGAATATTTCACAGAGACATTTTAAAGCCAGAAGGGCCTAAAAATATATATTCTGAAATACAGCTCTGATACTGTAAAACCAGATTATTATCCAGCAAAGCTGTCTAATAAAATTGAAGGAGCTATTAAAAACTTTCCATGTTTAAAATAGTCTAAAGAGGGCTAAATGGTTTAAAAGCACTGACTACTCTTTCAAAGGTCCTGAGTTCGATTCCCAGGAACCACATGGTGGCTCAAATGGGATCCAATGCCCTCTTCTGGTGTGTCTGAAGACAGTGACAATGTACTCACATACATGCAATAAATAAATCTTAAAAAAAAAAAGTCTAGGAAATTTATGACCACTAAGGCAGCTCTACAGAAGATCCTGGAAGGAATGCTTTGATCTCAAGAAAAATATAAAAATGGCAAATAATATGACTAAATAATCACATGAGGTAAAAGCAAACACAAAATCAGAAAACAGAAATAGATATACTGTTAATAATAACTGAATATCAGTAGTCTTAATTCTTCAATAAAAAGATTGGATTAGCTGACTGGATTAGAAGACAGGATTCATCATTTTTGCTGCCTTCAAGAAATACATCTCATGCCAGGCGTGGTGGCACACGCCTGTAACCCCAGCACTTGGGAGGCAGAGGCAGGCAGATTTCTGAGTTCGAGGCCAATCTGGTCTACAGAGTGAGTTCCAGGACAGCCAGGGCTACACAGAGAAACCCTGTCTCAGAAAACCAAAAAAAAAAAAGAAATACATCTCACCACCAAAGACAGTTACCACCTTAATGTAAAAGGGTGGGGAAAATTATTCCATACAAATGGAACTGGGAGACCAAACAGGCATAGCTACCCTAGTAGCTGACAAAATAGACTTCAAACCAAAAATAGAAGGGATAAGAAAGGTCATTCCATCAATACTCATCAACAGAAAAATCCATCAAGAGGACACTATACTCATAGTGGTGTACCCTTCTAATTCTAGTAATCAGGAGGCAGGAGCAAGCAGATCTCTATGAGTTGGAGGGCAGCTTAGGCTATACAGACCCTGTCTCAGATCATACATACATACATACATACATACATACATACATACATATGCACCAGATATGGGCAAACATACTTTCATAAAACACTGTTATAGATGTAAAGCTATAAAATAAGCCAAATATAGTGATACTGGGTGACTTCAGCACCTTACTTTCACCAGTGGATAGGTCATTTGGACAAAAACTAAAAGAGAACACTGGAGCTAAGGGTCATCAAAAATACAATGGATATAACAGACATTTATAGAGTATTCCCCAAAGCTGATCAAATATTAAACACAAAGCTAGTCTCAATAAGTATAAGAAAATTGAAACAACACCCTGTATTTTTCTGACCAAAATGAAATAAAACTGGATAGCAACAGCAATAGAAAGTATGCAAACTCTTATGGAAATTAAATAATATACTACTAAATGATGATGTGTCAATGATGGTATCAAGAAGGAAACCTAAAAAGGTGACAGTTTACAGTGGTAAATGTCTGTATCAAAACATATTGAGAACTCTTAAAAGAAGTAGGCCATAAAGCCTTAGAAAAACCAGAAACCCTAAGAATAGAGGGGAAGAAATAATAAAAAACAGGGCATTAGTCAATGAAATAGAAACTTAAAAAATTACAAAGAAGCCAGGCGGTGGTGGCACACGCCTTTAATCCCAGCACTTGGGAGGCAGAGGCAGGCGGATTTCTGAGTTTGAGGCCAGCCTGGTCTACAGAGTGAGTTCCAGGACAGCCAGGGCTACACAGAGAAATACTGTCTTGAAAAAACAAAAAACAAAAAATTACAAAGAATCAGTGAAATGAAGAGGGTGTTCTTAGATAAAATTGTCAAATCCCTTAAAAAATTAACAAGAGGGTTAGAGAGATGGCTCAGTGGTTACGAGCACTGACTGCTCTTCCAGAGGTCCTAAGTTTAATTCCCAGCAACCAGGTAGTGGCTCACAACCATCTGTAATAGGATCTGGTGCCCTCTTCTGGTGTGTCTGAAGACAGCTACAGTGTACTCATATACATTAAATAAGTAAATAAATCTTTTTAAAAAATTAACCAGAAGATCCAAACTAATCAAATCTAAAGGTTAAAAAGGAAGCTATTACAATAGATTGAAATACAATTCATAAAACTATGGAGACATACCCTAAGAACTTATATTATTTTTTCTTTTTTTGGACACAAGTTTTTTCCATGTAGTTTTGGCTATCCTAGAACTATGTAGACCAGGCTTGCCTTCAACTCACAGAGATTGCCTGCTCTCTGCCTTCAGAGTGCTGGAACTGTGCCATCATGACTGGCAGCTTCCAAACTTTTTATAAAGCTAGTTATTTTGATACCAAAATCAGGAAAATACTGTACACATGTGCAAAAATTAGGCTGATCTCCCTAATGATTGTAAATACAAAAAAACCTCACTAAAATAGAAACACCACATTGAAAAGCATTTATCTTGACCACTTTGACTATTCCAATGATATAGAGATCATTGGATATAGAGATGATTCAACAGACATAATTCAATAAATGTAATTCATAATATAAATGGGCAAAAACCCAGAAATCACATGAAAGTTGTAGAAAAGGCTTTTGACATACCCAATATCCCTTCAAGATCAGAATCATGGAAAGGCTAGACATGGAGGGAGCATACCCCGATATAATAAAGACAACAGACAACACACTTATAGCCAACATTATACCAGAAAAAAAATCAAAGCATTTTCACTAAGATCGGGAATAAGTCAAAGGTTTCCATTCTCCCCCACTTCTATTCCATAGAACGCTTGAAGATAGAGCAAATAGAAGGGATACCAATAGGAAATACAAAAAGAGAAGGGATACCAATAGGAAAAGCAGTATCTCTTTTTTCAGATGCTACTAATCCTATACATAAGAGGTCCTAAAGAATCCACCAAAAAATGCGAGCTGATAATCATGTTCAGCAAATGACACACAGAACCCAAGAATAAACTTAACCAAGGATATTAAAGACCTCTATAATGAAAGTTTTAAGACACTGAAGAAAGAATGAAATTAAGGAATACACTAAAAGGTATAGAGACCTCTATACTCATGGATCAGAAGAACATTGTGAAAAATGACCACCCTACTTAAAGGTCCAGAAATATACAAGAAGGCACAATTAATCAGATAGACAAAACAATCCTGGATAAAAATAACACTGCAGAAGGCCAGCCTGGTCTACAGAGTGAGTTCCAGGACAGCCAGGGCTATACAGAGAAACCCTGTCTTGAAAAGCCAAAAGAAAAAAAAAGGCCATGGTTGCCAATTATATTAGAGCAATATTAATAAAAACAACATGATACTGGCACAAACATATAGATAAATGGAATAGAACTGAAGACCATGAGATTAAGTCCTTGCAACTATAGGGTTTTTTCTTCTTCTTTTTTTTTGGTTTTTTGGATTTGGTTTTTCAGAAATCCGCCTGGCTCTGCCTCCCAGAGTGCTGGGATTACAGGTGTGCGCCACTACCGCCCTGCTTCCTTGCAACTATAGTTTACCTGAACTTTTACAAAGATAGCAGAAATATTCAACAGAGAAAACATCTTTAAAAATATTAGGAAAACTGATAAATTAGATTCTTCTCTCTCATAATGCACAAAACAACTTAAAATGGACCAAAAACCTCAATATAAGACTTGATATCCTGAAAGTGCTGGAGGAAAAGTTAGAGTACATATTTCAACTAATAGGCACATGGAAGGACTTTCTAAATAAGACTGATCACACAGGAAATAGAGGAACAGGTAACAAATGTAATCTCATCAAACCAAAGAAATTGAAGTGGGTAAATAGATGGCCTACACAACTGGAGAAAATCCTTGCCAGCTAGTCATCTAACAGGATTAGTATGTAGAATATATGAAGAACTAAAAAAGCTGAACATGTCAGGCGGTGGTGGCACACACTTAAAAAGACAATGTCTGAAAAATGAATGAATAAGTGAGTAAGTAATATGAAAGGAAAACCAATGAAGAAATGTTATGTGGGACATCAACTTTGGATTATCTTTAGGTGATACTGCTCTAATTCAGTTACCTTGTATTCATGAGATCTTGGCTTCTATTCCCAGTGCACACGTATTGCATATATATGTGAACCTTTTTGACTACCATTTTCTCTCAGGCATTCATTCCTACCCCAGCTCCCCCCCCCCAAACCCCCCAGACAGGGTTGGTTTTTTGTTTGTTTGTTTGTTTAATAGCCCTGGAATCACTTTGTCGACCAGGCTGGCTTCAAACTCCCAGACTGCCTCTACCTCTTGAGTGCTGGGATTTAAGGTGTGCACCACCACTGGCTCACATTCCATACATTCACCCATTTCTTTTGTGGGTAGCTTTATATTGATTTTCTGTCTCATGTGTTTTTCTTTTGAAGTATCATTTGACTAATTTTTAATCTTTTTCTTCTTTCACAATGTTTTAGTTGTATGCCTTTGGTCATTATGTATGCATTTAGATTTTATACCTCACTCTCCCACCCCCTTTGAGACGATATTTGTATGAAACCATAGCTATCTTGGAACTTACTATTTAGGCTGGTTGTGAACTCACAGAAACCCACCTGTTTCTGTCTCCGAGCACTGGGATTAAAGTGTGTGCCACTTTGCCTGATGTCTTAAGCTTCTTGCCTTCAAACCCTTCTTGGGTTTCTTTAGATTGAAATTTCTCCTAAAGCTATGTATTTCTTGCTTTTGGTATAGACTGAGAAAACCTGTCTGGGTGCCAACACTGAATTTTCCTTGATTAAGAGAGAAGTGTTTGGGGGAAGAAGTAAGGTTAGTTTAATCCTTCTAAAGTTGCCAGTGTTATCCTTTTGTTGACAGATGCTCCTTTGAGGACTTTGTCTTTAGAAAACAAAATTTGCTGTCATGCTTTGTGGAGGAACCATAAGAGCTTGTTGCTACTTGGATTTGGGGTCTGTCACATTCTCACCAGAGAATCTCTGTCTTAGAGAGCAGGAAACTTCCAAAACTACTACTACCAAAAGACCTCAAGTTAGCAGTAATACTGCTAGTCAGAGATGTGTTCAGAATACAGCACCTCAAGCCATGAAGTACAGATAATGACACTTGCTATCCAAATACAAACCTTACTTCCACCTGCTCATCAGATCCAAAGGAAGGTGGATTGAATGTACAGAAGTGATCCCTGCTGCTCACTTGTCTTGGTGTTTGAGTCTTTTTAGTGGTTGGAATGAGAATGGCTCCTTGATAGGTTCATGTTGAAATACTTACTTGTCCCAGCTGGTGGAACTCTCCTCAGAGGATGAGAAGGTTGGCCTTTTAGATAGGTTTCACAGGGCGGGCTTTGAGGTTTTAAAAGACTAGCACCATTCCTAGTGTCTTTTCAACTCTAGTGCCATCCCCTAACTGCCTACTACTATGCTCCCCACCAGGACAGTCAGACTCTAACCCTCTGAAACTGTGAGCCCCAAATTAAACATGTTTTTCTGTAAGTTTGCTTTGGTCATAGTGTCGTATAATATTAGAAAAAGTAACTAAGACAGTATATAAAGTTCAACAAAAAAACTTCCAGTTAATGCTTCTTTCCAGATGTTCCCTTATTTCATTTCAGGCTTATATTGAGTAAAGGAAATAGTCAAACATGAAGCTCTCCTGGAACCGGCCCACAGGCTCTGTCGGGAAGTCTTCGGCCTCCCTCTTCCAATGATCACTTTGGGCATTGGTTCCCCACTTAGGAGCTGAAGGACCACTCTGCTAAACTGGAAAAAATCCTGGTGGCTTCTACAGCCATGGAAAGGGTTGCCTTCAGAACTCCCTTACCACTACTCTCCCCTCTCCATCAACTGGGACGAGAGGCTTCTACTGTCTTCTGGTTTTTTGTTTCTTAAACTGGCAAGTTATGCACCCCTGATGACAGAGTCAAAGAAACTTTAGGTTTCTAGGGAAACAGAAAGCTCATTCCTGGCAGTAAACAGCATATAATGAGAAAGTGTGAGGAATTGGCCTGAACACGCCACAAGTACTGAAGAGGTGGGGGCTGAGTTCTGAGTGGCTCTGGGTCCCAATATGGTATTTGCTGTTGGGCACCCAGGCTTTCCCCTCACCATTATAGTGCCAACAGATCCTGCTGATGCCACGGCTGGAGATCCTGGGTTCCCTCTTGGCAGGTGGCTTGGCTCCAAGAGTAGAGGTCCAGAAAGGCAGTGTCTGTGAGGCAAGCCCAATACTGGGCCTCTCTAGCCATTTCTGCAACCACGAGATAATGCCAGTATCCCTGGGAATAGAACCAGAATCTGCCCTTTCAAGAACACTGTTTATGCAAGGTCACATCCCTGCCTGCTTTTCTTTGCTCAACTATCCCAGGAACACAGGGATAGGTTGCTTTTGTCACTTAGAAAAGAGGCAACCTGTTCTACACTTCCTCTTGGTACTGATTCACACTTCCTGCTCTCCAGTACAGTATCTTCAGAAGGCTAGGACCAACTGTCCCCTGCCTTCCACAACTGCTCTACTAGCTTGTCATTTGTCAGCCTGGCCTGATAATCTTCCCACCTCAGATCTCAGTCATCTTCTCCTAGGTGCTAAATGCCTCAATGCTGGAAAAATATGAGTCATGTAGTGTGATGAGGTGAACTGAAACTAGATGAATCCAGAAGCAACTGTGTAAGCTTTTTGTTAACTCCTGGAGGGACAAAGATGGGACTAACCAAGGCAGAATTTACTTTCACTTTTCAATACCATTTACTTTGTTCCTACTTTAAACCCAATTAAGCATTCTACTACAGATCACAACCCCTCTCCTCCCCCAAATGTGGATAGTACCTGCATACAAGGCTGTAAATATCCCCGTGCTCTGTGTTACAAAGGCTTAGTCTCTATTCTATGTCCTAGTGACCTGGGTATAACCCACAACCCCATCTTTCAACTTCCTGGTACTTCTTGGCATGAACGCATGAAGCCTAATAATTTGTTTGAATGTTGTCTTGCTCATTCTCTGTTCTGGTACCTGTACCAGCCTGGTGTCCAAAAGACAACTGAGGGCACCAGGAAACTAGAAAGTGACTTTGGGGTTGGTGGCTGTGGCTTCCTGGGAACAAATATCACCCATTTGATACCTCCCACCACACCCATCATCCCCAGCAGAAAGCAACCAGACTGGGTCTCCTGCTGTACTAATGTATTCCATCTTTCAAAAAGAAAGACATGATTTTAATATTACTTAACAATATGTTAAAAAAGTAGCCAGGCAGGCCTCCGTGTTAATACGGTTGTACGCTCTAGAACAGACTTGATGGTGTGAGTACTGGGTGGGTTTCTTGTTTTTAACGTTCTCATTCTGCAAGGGGTCTTACACAAGCTGGCTACAAGTCAGGGGGTCAAACACAAACAGCGCAACGTGTACACTCAGAAACAGTAGATTGTGAAAGAGGACAAAGAAGGCCTGCCCGCCCAGCCCGCCTTGGGTGGGACAAAGGGCACATGGGAGCTGAAGGATGACTGATACCCTGGCGGGGACAGATGACAGGACAGGGCGAGATGCAGAGGCAACAGAGCCACGTGGATGATGCAAACTCGTCTCTGGCCACGGCCCAGTCCTCTGAGGCCGTGGTGGTAGAGGAATTGGCGGGAACTACTGTTCCATTCCGACAGCACAGAGCTACAATCAAAGAAGTCTCACTCACAGACTACACGCACACAAGCTAACAACGCAGGTCGAGCAGCAAGTTCTCGGTCTCGGGGTATCAGGCCACAGCATCCTGCCCTACACACACTGGGTGGGTACTGAAGCTCAGGGGAGCCAGTGAGGGGCTTGGCTCTTGAGTGGCGCAGCCCAGCTGCCTCCCACACATCCCTCTCCAGGCAATCCTCATTCAGTGGGCAGCAAAGGTGGCTTTCTTCAAGCTAAAGTTGGACCAGTTGATGGATAGTCTTTGTCGGTTCTGTCTAGCAGAGTCCAAGCAGAACCTGTCAAAACAAAAAGGCAAATTGTCACTGACAGAGTCTTTACCCAGACTGGCAACTACCAAGCCAACCTATGATTCCTGCTAGCAATTCACTATGCAGGTTTGAGCTCAAGTCTCCATGCTTGGAAGGGTGGTCCCACCTTCAGGACACTGGCTAAGTTAAGTGGCTTTTGTGTCTTCTGGTATTGCCATTTGATACTGTTTAGGAGACTGTAGGACCATGAAAGGCAGCCTGGTTCCTGGTTGAGCTAAGGTTAGAGACCCTAGTGACCCTAAGGGACAGCAGGTGTTTTGCTTAGTTCCCAGATACTAGGCTCCTGACACGAGCCTGCAGCCCTCCATAGATTTGTGGCCATCAGTCACGTAAGGGCAATGCCCCAAGCCCCTCCATAAGTAGGGAACATGACCTATGGTCACATAACCTCAAGACAGATCTCCATTTTAATGAGGTACCTAAAGGCCTGAAAGCTTAGCCAATAAACTCTCTTCAGATACTCTTCCCTGCAAAAAGTATTTAACCTCAGGCTGGCCCCTGAGAAGCGGGGTATGGTTTTATTTTATTTTTTTTAATTTTTTATTTTTTTGCTTTTTCGAGACAGGGTTTCTCTGTGTAGCCCAGGCTGGCCTTGAACTCAGAAATCCGCCTGCCTCTGCCTCCCAAGTGCTGGGATTACAGGCGTGCGCCACCACCGCCCGGCTGGGGTATGGTTTTATTCATCTACTTTCCACCATGACAATAAATCTCACAATCTTGGTCAACTGCATGAGCTCACTCAAAATAACAACTGTGTTCAGGGTAAGAAGCTCTCAGCTGGCTCAGCCTCCACAGCAGCCTGGAGTCTCAGGAGGAATGTGGTCAATGTGGCTGGGTATGCAGGAGAGCCACAACAAGGGGCATAGGTAGATAACCACTTGACCAGGACCTTGTGCCATAGGAGATGCTAAGAAGATAAGATGCTGAGAGCCAGCCAAAACTTCTGTAACTGATCAGAAAGTGCTACAAGCTTTGTAGATCCTATAGTCTATGGCAATCTCATACCCTGCCTCAATGACACACAAACAACCACGGCCACACAGACTCAGCTGATGTCTGATGTTCATGTGAAACAATATTTAGAGAGTGAAATCAGAAGCTTGTATAATTTTTGTGTTGGAAATAAAGGGTGGGCTGGGTCTGAGCCATAGCCTGCAGCAAGTGGACGACATCAAGGGAGACAGCTAGGTCTGTGTGTACAGTGGAGGTTCTGGACTGTGTTAGAGTGATTCACCAGTAAGAACTGATTATCATGAGAAAGGTTGCCAGACTCCGCCCTCCACTCCATCTGTCCCCTGTCCATGCAGGCCTTCAGGCTTGAACTGCCTGCCAGCTCTGTGCTCTGAGCCATAGACACTGTAAGCTAAACAGCTTCTGAGAAAGACAACCCTTAGGAGATGGAGAGATGGCCTAGTAGTTAAGAATGTATAACAGAGGACCCAAGGTTGGTTCCCAAAACCCATTTTGGGTAGCTCACAGATTCTTGTAACTCTAGCTCCAAAGCATCTAATATTCTCTTCTATCTTCTCTGGGCATAAGTGTATGTGTATGTGTACATGCACACGTACACACACACACACACACACACACACACACACATACAACTTAAATAAAATATAAAAAAATAAAATAAAAAAAAAGGACCAGCTTTTACCCCATTTCTTAGGTAAGCATGGTCAATTTGTGTATTAATGATAGAAAGATTATTTTTTTAAAAAATAATTTACTTTTGTTTATGTGCACTGGTGTTTTGCGTGCATGTATGTCTGTGTGAGGTTATCAGATCCTCTGGAACTGGAGCTACAGACCATTGTAAAGCTGCCATGTGGGTGTTGGGAATTGAAACCAGGTCTTCTAGAAGACCAGTGCTCTTAACACCTGAGCCATCTATGCAGCCCCCCAGAGCATTTTCTTTTGTTTAAAAACGTTTGTATAATTTCTCATTAAAAAAAAAAAAGATTTATTTATTATATATAAGTACACTGTAGCTGTCTTCAGACACTCCAGAAGAGGGCATTAGATTTCATTACAGATGGTTGTGAACCACCATGTGTTTGCTGGGATTTGAACTTGGGACCTCTGGACAAGCAGTCAGTGCTCTTAACCTCTGAGCCATCTCTCCAGCCCCTAATTTCTTATTTTTAACATTCCAGCTGTCATTAGAGGAGCAGAAATTATAATGAAACCTAAAATAATGGTTTTCAGGTGGTGTGAATGTCTGTGTTTAAACTGTGGGCCAATCATTCAATCAGGTACCTGTCACTGCTCAGCTATGTACTGTCCATTTTGTGGCTTCTGTCCAGATGGAGAAAGAACAAGTCTACCAGGGAAGGGCTGTGCCATCTCACCTCCAGAATCAAAATTCCTTTCTTCTGGAGCTAACCTTTTTTTTTTTTTTTTTTTTTTTAAATTTTATTAGATATATTCTTTATTTACATTTCAAATGTTGTCCCCTTTCCTAGTACCCCCCCCCAAAATCTCATATCCCATCTCCCCTCCCCCTGTTCCCCAATTAGCCACCTCCCACTTCCCTGTCCTGGTATTCCCCTACACTGCAGCATCAAGCCTTCCCAGGACCAGGGGCCTCTCCTCCCTTTGATGTCCAAGAATTCCATCCTCTGCTGCCTGTGTCTGGAGCCATGGGTAACTCCATGCGTACTCTTTGGTTGATGGTTTCATCCCTGGGAGCTCTGGGAATATTGGGTGGCTCATGTTGTTGGAGCTAACCTTCTAAACCTCTAATATCTCTTGTCCAATTATCTCTCACATGTGTAGGCTACATGTCTCCTTCCTCTACAAAGTAAGAATGCCTAAAGCCATTCAGGAATAAGCTCAATCCTTTGCAAAGGCAAAGCTCTCCAGAGACTCAAGAACATAAAACACAATCAGCTCCCCCAAAGACCCTCTAGGCCTTCCAAGTGGACAGCCTCATCCACATCTAAGATCTAGAACGTATACACAGGGTGCCAGGATACAGAAGCCTCAGTGAATGTTCCAATGTAGCCCTTGCTGTCCTGGCATTTCAATAAGACCTCAATACTCAGTCATCTGGCTGTTCTGTTTGAGCATCTGCACACTGAATCATATTGAGTATATATGTTTTTTCTACTTAATATTATGCTTGAGTTTCCTATATAAGGCAAGTTTGTTCAGTCAACTGTCAAGTCTTACAGTGGATGTGCACACAGCATTACCGAAACAGTATCATTTACCAGGCTCTTATTTTGAGATGTGATCTAGCTTTGTTGAGTAGACTCAAGTGAGCACCGTGCTACAGCCTCCTGAATAAAAGAACTAGAGGTATGTACCTCTGCACCCAGATTATGGCTCAAATAAGAAAACTTTCCCAGCTCTCTGCTCCTCTGTTCCACAGACAGCTACATCTTCTTGTGCAGTGCCAGCTCATCCCGTAGACAAAATGGTGAAGGTCGGTGTGAACGGATTTGGCTGTATTGGGCGCCTGGTTACCAGGCTGCCTTCTGCTCTGCATCTGGCAAAGTGGAAATTGTTGCCATCAACGACCCCTTCATTGACCTCAACTACATGGTCTTCATGTTCCTGTATGACTCCACCCAATTCAACAGCAGTCAAGGCTGAGAATGGGAAGCTTGTCATCAATGGGAAGCCCATCGCCGTCTTCCAGGAGCAAGATCCTGCTAACATCAAATGGGGTGATGCTGGTCTCTCTCTTTTTTTTTTTTTTTAAGATTTTTTTATATTTTATTTTATTTATTTAAGTTGTGTGTGTGTGTGTGTGTCTGTATGTATGTACATGTATGTCATGGAGTTTACTAGCGTCTTCACCACCATGGGCTGGGTCACACTTGAAGGGTGGGGCCAAAAGGGTCATCATCTCTTCCCTTTCTGCTGTTGCCCCCATGTTTGTAGTGGGTGTGAACTATGAGAAATATGACAACTCACTCAAGAGTGTCAGCATTGCATCCTGCACCACCTACTGCTTAAAACCCCCTGGCCAAGGCCATTGATGACAACTTTGGCATTGTGGAAGGGCTCATGACCACAGTCCATGCCATCACTCAGAAAACTGAGGATGACCCCTCTGGGAAGCTGTGGCGTGATGGCCCTGGCACTGCCTAGAACATCATCCCTGTATCGACTGGTGCTGCTAAGGCTGTGGGCAAGGTCATCCCAGAGCTGAATGGGAAGCTCACTGGCATGGCTTCCGTGTTCCTACCCAAAATGTATCCGTTGTGGATCTGACATGCCTCTAGAAAAACCTGCCAAGTATGTTGACATCAAGGTGGTGATGAAACAGACATCCTGGGCTCTACACTGAGGATCAAGTTGTCTCCTGCGACTTCAACAGTAACTCCCACTCCTCCACTTTGATGCTGGGGCTGGCATTGCTCTCAATGACAACTTTGTAAAGCTCATTTCATGGCATGATAATAACAGTATTGTGGACCTCATGGCCTCCAAGGAGTAAGAAGTCCTGGACCACCCACCCCAGTAAGGACACTGAGCGCAAGAGAGAGGCCCTCAGTTGCTGGTAGTCCCTGTCCCAACTCGGCCCCAACACTGAGCATCTCCCACAGAAGATCCATCCCAGACCCCATAATAACAGGAGGGGTCTCGGGAGCCCTTCCTGTTCTCTTGAATACCATCAATAAAGTTCACTGTACAGCTACACCCCCACCCCCCAAAAAAAGAAAACTTTCCCTATTCTCATTTCAGAAACATTTATTTTCTTCTAAATTAAAGGTTTTATTTTATAAGTAGTACTGACAACCAAACATAGGTTTCTCTGCATTATACCTGTAACTCAGCCAAAAGCTTGCTTTTGACACTTAAATTCTTTTTTTTTAGATTTATTTATTATGTATACAGTACTTTTGCCTGCATATATTCCTGCAGGTCAGAAGAGGGCACCAATTCTTATTATAGGTTGGTATGAGCCACCATGTGGTTGCTGGGAATTAACTCAGGACCTCTGGAAGATAAATCAATGTTTTTAATCATCGAGTCATTTCTCCAGCCCCCTGACAATATTTTTTTACCCATGAAGCATTGGCTTTTCAGAATAGTGTGAAACTAGTAGCCAATTTCAGTTTTTCTTTTTTTGGATATACAACTCCCATAGCCCCCCCATGAAGAACTTCATTTCTAAAGCAGTCTGCTGCTTTGTCTTCTCTAACAAACCAGGCCCAGTATCTGTACCAGTCTGTCTCAGGGCTTCTTCTGCATGGCCATCACGATGTCTCAATGGAAGCTTCTATGACTTTAAAATAGGGGATGTGGGGGGGGGGGCGGACAGCCTCCCTTGGCACTTATTCTTCCAGGAAGGTGTGACCCGACCACACTTGCCATTCTCGTAAAATGCAGCGCGCATGAATGACTGAGATGCATAATATGGTACTAGGATGTGGAAGCCCTGCTGATGGCCCCAGTGCAGCCCCTGCTGTCCTGACAACTCATAGGCAGACACACACCCCTTCAGCTACCAAGCCACACTATTTGGGCTTCAGAAGTATCTTGGTTTTTCACCACAGTAATTTCGTGTTCTCTCTAGTTTTAGCACATACATTTCCATCTGTGAACATTTTCTTTCCTTTCTTTCTCTTTCTTTCTCTTCTCCTTCTCCTTCTCCCTCTCCCTCTCCCCCTCCCCCCCCCTCTCGATCTCTCTGAGACAGGGTTTCTCTGTGTAGCCCTGGCTGTCCTGGAACTCACTCTGTAGACCAGGCTGGCCTCAAACTAAGAAATCCACCTGCCTCTGCCTCCCAGAGTGCTGGAATACAGGCGTGTGCCACCACCACCCGGCTGAACATTTTGGGTTTTTTTTTTGTTTTTGTTTGTTTTTGGTTTTCGAGACAGGGTTTCTCTGTGTAGTCCTGGCTGTCCTGGAACTCACTCTGTAGCCCAGGCTGGCCTCGAACTCAGAAATCCACCTGCCTCTGCCTCCCAAGTGCTGGGATTACAGGCATGTGCCACCACGCCCGGCGAACATTTTGTTTTTTTGAGACAGGGCCCTGGCTGTCCTGGAACTCACTCTGTAGACTAGGGTGGCCTTGAACTCGGAAATCCACCTGCCTCTGCCTGCCAAGTGCTTTGATTACAGGCGTGCGCTACCACGCCCAGCAAGAAACGCTTTTATCTGCTGACACCATCTCTCCAACCTCAATGATCCCTCCCCTTCTTTTCATTTGAAACACTCCCTTCCTTATTATATGTATTTATGGGCACATATATGTCAGGTACAAGTGTGGAAGTCAGAGGACAACTTGCTGGAATTGGTTCTCTCCCTTTCACGTGGGTTCTGGGGATCAAATTCAGGTTGTCAAGCTCAGCAGCAAGGGCCTCTCTACCTATTTAGCCACCTAGTTGGCCCCCTTTATAATGTTTTTCCTTTAAAAGCTCCCTAGATTTCTGAGTGTAAGTCTTGTCTAACCTCAGCTAGCTTCAGTTATGGGTAGTGAGTGATCTGGGTACTATGGTAAGTGCTATCTGCCTCACCCTTTACTATCTGTCCATGTCTCTTTTTGTTTGGAACCTAGGACCTCAAACAGCTAAGGAGATTCCCTACCAATGAGACAAATCTCCAGCCCATAAATGCTAGATCTATTTAAACTACAATTGTGGATTATTGGTGGTGTAGAGAAAAACAAGTTAACTTTAACTTTTATACTGACCCCACACAGCTAGTCCTTGTGATGTTCTTTCACATTTACTCCGTAGACAGAAGACTTTATAAGATAGTTTTATTCCCTCCTGTCAACTTATTTAAGCTTTTCTGTATTGGCTAAGAATTATAGCTGGAGGCAGAGCAATTTTCAAAGACCTCGATTTTATACATTCTTCTTCCTTTCCCAGGTAGGGAACTGATGCCTAAAAATTTTATTTTTGTCTTATCTCTTTGTATTAGTCAGGGTTCTATAGAGGAACAGAAATGATTGATTGAGAGAGTGTGTGTGTGCGCGCTCATGCGTTATTTATTAGAGTGACTTACAGGCTGTGGTCCAGCTAGTTCAACAATAGCTGTCTATCAATGTCAAGTCCAAGAATCCAGTTAAGTCCACAAGGCTGGCCATCTCAGCCAGTTTTCTATATATGTCAGAATCCCAATGCTAGTGAAGGAATGGCCTTGACAGTGGGAGTGAGGGCAAATAGGTCAAGATGAGCTTCCTTCTTCCATGACCTTTACATAGGCTGCCACCAGAAGCTGTGGGCAGATGAAAGGAAGAGCTTTCCACTTTTAAATAATTTAATTAATGAAACAACCCCTCAGAGCTCTATCCATACACTTGCATTTTAGTTAACTCTGTATTAACTATAACTGGTAGTCAAGCTTAAGACCACGAACAGCCATCCCGTTCTTATAGCATACCGTTTTACAGTTGGTTGGTTCTTTATTGGTCAATACTCGAGTTCTATTTGGTTTTCGTTTTGTTTTTGTGACAAATGACTTAAAAAACTTTTGTCTTTGCTGGTCTCAAAATCACTTGAGATCTGCTTGCCTGTGCCTCCTGAATGATGGGATTAAAAAGTCACATGCCTCAACTCTCAGCAATACTGTAGACTTTTTTGCTTGTCTGTCATTTCTGTTTTTCTTTTGGAGCTTTTTAAAGACAATTTTGCTTTGTACATCAGGCTGGTCTTGAATTCACATTTCAGGTATACAACACCATGTCTGGCTATTTCATGTCTGGCATTACAAATAGTTTGCATAAATAAATGCACATTTCAAACTTTTAAATATCATCTAATACAGTGGTTCTCAACCTCTAGGTTGAGACCCATTTTAAGGGATCAAATGACCCTTCACAGGGGTCACATATTAGATATCTTACATATCAGATATCCTGCATATCAGATATACATTATTATTTATAACAACGGCAAAAGTAGTTATGAAGTAGCTACAAAAATAATTTTATGGTTGAGGGCACCACAGGAATTGTACTAAAGAGTCGCAGCGTTAGGGAAGTTGAGAAGCACTGTTCTAACAAATACTTTTATTTCAATCTATATAATGTGTTCTAACTTATTTTGATTAGATTTTTGTTTTAAGGCAAGGTCTCAAGCTAGCCTAGGCTGACCTGCAAGTCACTATGTAGCCCAGGTTGGTCTTGAACTCACAGTGATCCCTAACTCAGCCTCCTGAGTGCTAGGAATACCAATTTAAGACATTGTATCTGGGCACAATTTTTCTTTTTATTTATGGTTATTGACATATGATTGTGTTTACCATCTTCTTTCTTTTATAAACAATCTATTTTTATTATTTACAAGTACGTGTGTGTCTGTGGAGGACACAGGAGTTACATCTCCTGGAGTTGCAGTTACAGGAGGTTTGATCAACACCTTGTGGATGTGGAGAATTGGAATTGCAGTCTTGGAGAAGGATCACTTGATCCTTTTTTGATTGTTGAGCCATCTCTCCAGACACATTTGTCTTTTTCTCAAAGATCTACTTCTTTTTACTTATGTGTAGGTCTATGTATCCGTGTCTGGTTATATACATGTGAGTACAGATGCCCAAAGAGCTGAGAAGAGGACATTAGACCCCTGGGTCTGTAATTACAGCCAGTTATGAAATACTGACACGAATACTCAGAGTTGTATTGTGTCTTTGTGCTGACCACAGGTAGTTAGAATCACAAGCAGCAGATTTGGAGGTTCTGAAGTGAGCCTGCTGATCAGGCTCACCAGGAGAACCACCACTACTGGAATTGTGCTCTTCAAACGCATGGACATTGAAAGAAGTTAGTGAAGATGAACTGTGTACACCAGGGGGTTGCGGGTATGGGTGTCATGAGGTAGGATAGGGTTGGACTGTTTGATATTTGGCTTGTTACTGACAATTATCCAGGGTCACCGAAATGTCATGGGAGGGTCATAAGAACAGGCAAACCAGATAAGCTTGGCAAACAGGAACCCACCAATAACCTGATATGCAGGCCTTATATTACCTTTTGAAATACTCCACCTCCCTTTCAGTCTCATCCATATCCACACTGTCCAGGTCGATGTCTTTCGGCAGAAAAACATCATCTGTAAAGTGAAGGAAAGGAGATACCTCACATTATCAGAGTGACCATCTCACCGGAATAAACACAAAGAGTAAGACAAGACACTGAAATGGCCAGAAGGGGCCGGGTGGTGCTGGTGCATGCCTTTAATCTCAGCGCTTGGGAGGCAGAGGCAGGTGGATTCTTGAGTTCGAGGCCAGTTTGGTCTGCAGAGTGAGTTCCAGGACAGCCAGGGTTATACAGAGAAACCCTGTCTCGAAAAAACAAAACAAAAAAAAGGCCAGGAGGGCAGACTACTCTTGTGACTACCGACAGCTACTCACTCATGGGCTCAACAAAGCCATCGCTACTTCAAGGACTCCTCAACCAGACTGCTGGGGAGAACCCTAAGGCAGAGCTCACACTGTCCGCTCACATCGGAAGGGCAGTCCTGCTTTACTTTCCAGGGGACCAGAGGGCCACTAGTTGAGGGACATTTTACTTCCCAGAATCTCAGCCAGTCTGAGAATTTCAACTTTTCTTCCCTGTTGTGCCAAGTCTGACTGGAACACTGAGCCCCTCCCCCAAGCCTGGCTCCATGTATGCAGTATCAATGAAAATGGAAAGGTAGAGGGAGCTCACACTTCTTTGCTAAAAAATGAACCTTAGTCTCCCAAATAACCATCACCCTAGTCCTATCACAGGACTATTCCACGGTGGCATAATTAGGGCTCATCTCACTGGCCTAACAGCAGCTGCCATTGTGGCAACTCGAATGGCTAGAATGCCAAGGACTGGGAATGTCCATTCTGAAAAACAACAAAGTCAGGAGAGGGCCTCTGGGGATCCAAATTCAGAAGGAAGGAAAGACAAGATTCAAAGGAAAGATAGCCAATGATTCACAGAAGGCTCTATATACCTGCACAGGGCTGATCCTCCCAACCAGATCCTACATTTGAAGATTCAAGTAGTAGAAATAAAAAGTAAAGAAAGAAGATGGTATGGCAGTGAATCCCTGTTACTCTAACTATTACAGCCTGGGTTACACAAAAACCTATCTTGAGGGGGAGGGGAGAAAAAAAAGACAAAACAGAACAAAACAGCATCACTGCCAAGCTCTGACTACCTCAGCGAAATTCCCACAACATATGTTGCAGGAGAGAACCAAGTCCTGTAAATTACCTACGGATCTCCATACTTGCGCTGTAGCATACATATGCACCCATACAACAGATAAGTGAATATAAAAGGAATACTAAAGAATCAAAAGGAAAGACAAACATACACACACACACACACACACACACACAAATCGAGAAGTCTATAGACCTGGCCCTGTCAGGGGAAGGCAAAATCATGATTGCAGGTATGTGACGAGAAAAGCTTAGCAGCCTTTTCAGTCTCACAGAAGGGGCAGTTACAACTGTACACATACACTGATCACACCAGCGCAGGCAGTAATACTACAGTGTCTATTGTAGACTTTCCTAATCAGAATTAGCAATCTCAGGCTCAGAGTCTAGCTTAGTTTAGCATAGTGTTTGCCCAGCATTCATGAAAGTCTGGGTTCAATCTCCAGTACTACATAGACATTGCACATGGTGGTACATCCCTGTAATCCAGTACTCGGGAGGTATCGGCAGAAGGATGGAAGTTCAAAGTCACTGTGAGATACATAGAAAGTTGGAGGTCTGCTTGGGCTACATGAAATGTTATCTCAAAAATAAAATGAGTATTTATAAAACTTTAGTATAAGAAGCCATATTTAATACTGAGGACACAGTTATTCCACAGCATATTAAAATGCAAATGTGACTTAAGAACTTTAAATCTAATGGAGCCAATACATTTACTGCCAGTGTGCAAGAATGTAGCAGATGAGAGGGGACAAGTTGAGGCTATGTTCCACTTATCAGAGGACCAGGTACTTAGAAGCATTACCCACAGATGCTGTATTCCGAAAAGGCAGAAGCAATGGAAAATGAGCAAGATGAACAGAAGGGACAGGAATATCGAAGTAGAAAGAGTGGAACTGGCTCACTGGCAGCTGGAGGAAGGAAGAGATATGAATACCTTGAAGCAAAAGAAGGCAGGATGTGAGAGGAGATGAGAGGAACTAGGCACTGGGGCACTGAAGTAGTAAGTCTAAAACAGTCCACCACAGTTGGGATATAGTTCGACCCCACAAAACCACACTAAGGCTTACCTCCTTACCTAAGTGCTAGAAGCTGGGGCCTAGAGGGCAGACCCTCACAAATGACTCACAGGAGTCACTTTCTTTAAAGGCCCCAGATTATTTATACAGAGTGCATGTTCTGGGGGCTGGAGAGATGGCTCATGTTGCCTCTCCTGGAGATGCCAGTTCAAATCCTCATCCATGTGAAGCAGCTCACAGCTGCCTGTAACTCTAGTTTCAGGGGATCCAATGCACTCTCTTTTAGACTCTTCTGATACCAGAAGACAGACAGACACACCAAAACAAACAAAACAAAAAAGAAATGTATGTTCTAAAGTGGGCCTAAGAACACATCTGCTTTTCTTGGGATTTTTCTGCTCTCCCTAGAAGTAGCACAAAGCCTACAATAGATAAAGCTGTTGGATCTTGTACTTCTCAGCCTCTAGAACTGTGAGTGAAACTAAACTAAACCTCTTTTCATCAACATGACTTTGTCCCAGGTATTTTGTTATCGCAACAGAAAAAGATTAAGACACACTTATGTGCCCAAAACCTTAACTTTTTCCTAAGTACCAAATATGTTTAGAAATAAAAGTGGTAAAGGAAATACTATAAAGAAAAAAAAATACATGCAAGACACTCAAAGTAATTATAAGATAGTAATAACATTGATTATAAAGTTATTATAACAAAGTGAATGGCTTTAACTCACCAAAGTAAACCTTTCTTTGCGCCTCTGACTCCCAGCCCTGACAGGGCCCCATTATATACCTTGTGCTAACCTTGGAGTTATGGGTAGTGCATCCTGGAATTCTAGTTACTCAGGAGGTTAAGGCAGGAGGACTTCAAGTTTGACAGTAGCCTGGACAACATTTTTATCCATTCCACTCCACCCCCCACCCCACCCCCAAAAAAGTGGAGATGCATCTTAGTGGCAGAGTACTTTCAGTAAAAGTACTTTATGTATCACAAATAATATAAGGCAGAATACATCTGTACCTTAAGTTCACATGAGACCTTCACAAATAGTTAAGTTAGCTGACACACTTAGGAATGCAGCAGTCCCATGAAGGCAAAGGGGCTCTTGGGAGGTAACGAGAACTATGGAAGTGGGGACTCTAGGAAAGAAGTTAAATCATGGCGGGAGCACTCCTGAAGGAACAGGGGCTCTTTACTCCCACCCTGTCTCTCCTGCCTCACAGTCATTTTAAGTTGAACTGATTTCTTCTGTCATTATGTGTTGCTTCACCAAAAGCCCCAAAAGCAATAGGGCTGACTAGGAGCTAAAAGCTTAAGAACTGAGAGCAAAGTAAGCCTTCTGTCTTAGAAGTTGATTGTCTCAAGTATTCTGTTCTAATAGTAGAAAGTTGTACGGTAAGTCATAAGTGGAGAGAGATGAACATTTCCAGAGAAAGAAATGTCCAAACACTTAAAGCAGAATGGGGGTGTGGGAGAAAACCTGGAAATGAGCAACAACAGGCCTACCCACCTAGAAACTCAAGCTGCAAATATGCTACCTGGTGAGAGGAGGAGAAAATCATATACACACAAGGCCAACACATGGAAACCACAATATTTCTAAACAACTTAGTTGAAAAATCACCTGTCAGACCACAGTGCCAAATGTGGCGATACTAGCATGTGCTCCCAGAGCACAGTGAAGGAGGTGGCAGCAGAGCTGGCAGCCAGCTGGATACACACTAAGTGTGCAGCAAGCCTGAGCTCCTGGAAGACTGTCTCAAAAGACTCTTTGGGATACAATTATTATCAATAAAGAAGAAAGAGGGATGAAAACAAATGAAATTTCTTCTTCTTTCTTTTCTTTTGAGATGGTCCTTCCACATAACTGTCCATGAACTCACAAATTTATGCCTCCAGAGTGGTGGGATTAAAAGCAAGTGCCACCACACCTGGCCCCAAATTAAATTTCTAAGTTAAAAAGTTAGACAATAGACAGCAAGGTAATAAACAACACAACAGAAAAATCACATTAAAAAAAAAAAAAAGGAGCCGGGCGGTGGTGGTGCACGTCTTTAATCTCAACACTTGGGAGGCAGAGGCAGGCAGATTTCTGAGTTCGAAGCCAGCCTGGTCTACAGAGTTGAGTTCCAGGGCAGCCAGGGCTACACAGAGAAACCCTGTCTCAAAAAACCAAACCAAAACAAACAAAAAAAGGTAAGAGCAGAAAACTAAAAAGGAAAAAAGGGAAAATCTGAGTTTAACAACAACAAAACCTATCAAAGGGCAAGGATGATTAACTTAAAATCAAAACACAGAGTGAAAAATGGCAAGGAGAAAAAAAAACATGTGACAGGTCACATGTCAGGGCCACAGAGGAGTGCAATCTCAGCCTTGGCAATACAGTATGGGCCACAAAAGAAGCCTGTCCTGAGCAGGCACTCATATGTTTGTGCTTTGCAGACAATGTACACAAAATTTGGAAATTCAGCTGAAAAGGAAAACTTACTAAAGACAAGTAGTCTTCTAAAGTTAACCTCATTACCTGAAGAAATAGGAGAAGATTTCCATGGAAACAGACAGAATGCTATCACCTTCTAAAGCCTTGACAGTTCCAAGACAGCCTGACAGTGCACCAGGACTGACTATGAGCACACTGACAGCCTGACAGTGCTCCAGGACTGACTATCAATACTGAAAATGCTCTCTGATTTCTTTTATGAAGATTATTGATTGTCACCCCCATTCTGGCCTGTGCAAATACAGAAAAGTAATTAAAGACAGCAACAAAAAGGAAAGTTATAAACCTATGAATATCAAGACAATAAAGTAAATAGTACCTCAACCAAAAAATATAATTACCACAAGGAAAATGGTAATTATTACAGGAATTTAAGGTTGGTTTAATGTTAGGAAACTAAAGCAATAACACTATGATAAATAGTCCTGAGGAGAAAACTCATAATTCCCTCTGCAGGTGCAAAAACAAACAAACAAACACCCCCAAAACCTCAAAAACCCCATCTTGATAAAGTTCAACACCTATTCCTCATAAAGACATTTAAGAATCTCAAGAGTAACTGGCTCCCGCCCTAGCATTAGGTGGGGTAGTGAGGCCTTAGCCCTAAAGCCAGCATTTCAGTTAAAAGAGAAGCACTAGAACTATTTCTAGCAGAATATGATTCAGTAAGAGAAAACAACTAGAGGTGTAAGCCTTCAGAGAGAGTCTGTGGGTTGTGGTACACACCTTTAATCCCAGTGCTGGGGAGGCAGAGGTAGGAAGATCCCAGTGAGTCTGAGGCCAATCTGGTGTACACAGTGTACACAGGGTAGCCAGAACTACATGAAAGCTTGTCTCAATAATAGACAACAATCCCACCCACCCACCAAAACAATCAAAAACCCCAAAGGCTGGAGAGATAGCTTAGTGCTTAGAAGCACTGGCTGTTCTTCCAGAGGAACCAGGCTGGATTCCCAGCACCCACACAGCAGCTCATCTGTAATTCTAGTTCCAAGGGAACCTAACATTCTTCTGGCCTACACAGGTACCAAGTACAAATATAGACATACATGTAGGCAAAATATTAAAATCAAGCTGGGCATTGTCACATATGAGTTTAATCCCAGCACTCAGGAGGGAAGGCAGAGGCAAGTAAATCTTAGGACAGCTAGAGAAAAAGACACAAATTAGTAAAATGTAAAAATAAAAAGAGAGATGAGACTATAACAGAAACAAATGAAATTAAGAAAATCTTTTTCCCCTGAGGCAGGGTTTCTCTGTGTAGTCCTAGCTGTTCCAGAACTCATTTTGTAGACTAAGCTACCTCTGCCTCCTGATGCTGGGATTAAAGACATGAAGCTACACTACCACCACCCAGCTGAAATTCAGAAAATCTTAAGGATATATTCCATTAAATTGGAAAATGCAAAAGAAATGAATGGATTCCTAGATATATACAACATGCCAAGACTAAAGAAATAATTCAAATAGATCTAAAACCAACCATAAGATTGAAACAGTAATATAGTTTCCCACATTAGAAATAGAAAGATCCCAGAAATAGATGGATTCATATAGAATTCTATCCAGATTTAAAAAAACTAATGCCAATACTATTTTAATTATTCCATAAAATAGAAAAAGAAGGTTTTAAAAAACACATCTGAATCTAGTTTCACCCCGACACCAAAACCAGATAAAGACAAAACAACAATAACAAAAAAAAAAAAAAAAAAACTATATGAAAGGTAGGGTGACATACACTTTTAGTCCCAGCACTTGAGAGGCAGAGGTAGGAGATCTCTGAGTTTAAGGTCAGCTTGGTCTACAGAGTGAGTTCTAAGACAACCAGAGCTACCATGTCTTGAAAACAAACAAACAAACAAACAAAAATCCAGAAACAAAATCAAACAAATCAAAAGAAACAATTGGAGGAGTATGGCTGGTAATAGCTAGTTGGTAGAGGACTTGCCTCTCAAATTCAATCCCAACTACTGCATAAAATAGGAATGGTAGCACACATCTATAATCTTAGGTCTTAGGAGGGGGAAGCAGGAGGATCAGAAGTGCAAGGTTAGTTTAAGCTCCACAAAGGAAGTTGGAGGCCTGTCACAAAACAAACAAAAACACCAAAAACAAAAACAGTAGCAACATGAGAGACACAGAGAGACGGAGACAGACAGAGATAGATTGGGGAGGGGGGAAGAGGGAGGAGGGAGAGGGGAGAGAATGTCTTTTTTCTTTTCTTTTTTTTTTTTTTTTTTTTTTTTGAGACAGGGTTTCTCTGTATAGCCCTGGCTGTCCTGGAACTCACTCTGTAGACCAGGCTGGCCTTGAACTCAGAAATTCTCCTGCCTCTGCCTCCCAAGTGCTGGGATTACAGGCGTGCGCCACCACCACCCGGCGGAGAGAGAGAATGTGTCTATGTGTGTGTATGTGTATATATAGGAGAAAAGCACATCAGTCACTGCTGTCTACAGACATGTGACAGAACTTCTCCAGTAAACTCCAGTGACAAGACTTGAACAGTGAAGCAATTTAGTAAAATAAAAGATGTAAAGTTAGCACACAAAGAAGTTTCATATGACCAACCAGTGAGGCTTTGTTGTCTAACAGGAATGAATGTGATTTTTTAAAAAGATTTATTACTTGTAAGTATATGAGTACACTGTAGCTGTCTTCAGACACACCTGAAGAGGGCATGAGATCCCATTACAGATGGTTGTGAGCCACCATGTGGTTGCTGGGATTTTAACTCAGGACCTCTAGAAGAGCAGTCAGTGCTCTTTTTTTAAAAGAAGATTTATTTATTATATGTAAGTACACTAAGTACACTGTTGCTGTGTTCAGACACCCCAGAAGAGGGCATCAGATCTCATTACAGATGGTTATGAGTCACCATGTGGTTGCTGGGATTTGAACTCAGGACCTTTGAAAGAGCAGTCAGTGCTCTTAAACGCTGAGTCATCCCTCCAGCCCAATAAATGTGATTTGAGTAACATATTTTTAAGACTCAGATTTTAAAACTTTGAAAAAAAAAACACATTACATTTAGTAATAATTCAATAAAATATATCCAAACACTATATACTATATACACTTCATAGTGACCCTACCTTAGCCTACATCTCAACTCACTGTAAGTCATACAGAAGAGCATCAAAATACTAAGAAGAACAACAAAGAGTTAAGAGAAGCACCTATGAAACCCGTAAAATATGAGACTTCAAGATAACAGTTCAGAGCAGAGAACACAGAAAAGGACACAGAGCCTAGCTTAACACAGACCCAGAGCATAGGAAAATCTGCTGCAGGAGCACAGGCCTATAGACCACAGGGGCAGGAAAAGCTTCTTCATAAAATTTTCAAGACAACTGTGTAACCATTTGGGAAAAGAGAAAAATAAACTTGCCTCAGACCCAAGAATAAACCCCAAAAACATTTTGTATTCATCCCTAACCCTGGTGTCAGAATAAGGCTAACAATTATCAAACACCAAAGGCAGTTTACAATGTAAGACCTACAATGTAAGATTGGTAAAATAACTACATAAAAGCAAACAAGAAAACTTCCAAATGGCTGAAAAACCTAGTAAACCAAGTTCATAGGAAACTTAGGAACCAGGAGAAAATTTTGGCAGCACTGAACAGGTGAAAAACTCATATACCTAACTTATAAAAATTTCTTTTAAAAAATCAAATAACAAAACTCTAGTTAAAAACAAAAACAAAGCCGGGTGGTGGTGGCACATGCCTTTAATCCCAGCACTTGGGAGGCAGAGGCAGGCGGATTTCTGAGTTCAAGGCCAGCCTGGTCTACAGAGTGAGTTCCAGGATAGCCAGGACTACACAGAGAAACCCTGTCTTGAAAAAACAAAAAAAAAAAAAAAACAAAACAAAACCAAAAAACCAAAAAAAAAGGTCTGTGTTGGATAGTTTTTTCTATCGGCTTGATACAGGCTAGAGTCATATTTGGAATAGGGAATCTCATTGAGAAAATAATCCTATCAGACTCGTCTATGGGTAAGCCTGTAGTGCATTTTCTTGATTGCTAATTGTTGTGGGAAGGTCAAGTTCACTGCATGGATGGTGCTACCTTTGGGATGGAAACTATAAGAAAGCAAGTTCAGCAAGCTGGTAAGCAGCATGCCATGTTTATGTACAAAATAAGAAGTTCATACTTCTCCAGAGAGTAAGAACAAAAACCTCTGCAACTACTTCAAGAATGTTCTAGACCTATATAAGTCACTATAGGAACAAGTTCTTACTAATCAAGGATATCTGAGAACACATGTCATGCACTGGGTATCATGGGAACTCACTGTGACCTAGACATCAAAACTTACTAACTACAAGATAGGAACAATCAACGCAACGGTATTAGAAACAGGTGAACATAACCTCACCAAAGATGACCTAGGACAGGAGGGATGTTACAGCAGCCACCTTCCTTACCCTCCAGTTCAATACCTGTGTTTTCAACTAACAACAAATCAAAACAAAGAAGAAGAAAAAAAGAAAAATATATTGTGCACTTTATATGTCTAAAATTATTTCAAAATAATAATATAGCAGCTACAATGATTATTATTGTTGGAAAAGTCACAGATGAGCAGCATCCCACCTGCAGGGGCCTGTAGAGAGCTCACACACACAGACCACCACCAGCCAAGCCTTGTGATCTTTATTTACCAATTGAACTGCTGGTTCTGTCTCCTTTCTTCTTTTTATTTTTCTTATTCTTGCCCTTGGGCTGAGGGGAACTGGCCAGAATCAGCCTGCCATTCTGCAGGAGCTGGCTGGGGTTGGGTGGCTCAGGAGTGACAGTGTTCAGCTTCTCCTCTTTGATGTGGCTCAGCTGCTTTTTGTTGTTGTTGTTGCTGTTGGTTTTCCTCTCCTCCCTCTTCTGCTCTGTGAGGAGAGCAAGGTCAACTACTTTAGGCTTCAACTCTGGCTGGGCTCGGGGTTTGAGCTGTACCTCTGTGGTTTTGGGCAGCTCTGTGGGCTTCCTGGCTGGCTCACTGCTGGTCTTGCTGGTTTGCTTTAACTTTTGCTTGCTATTTCCCTCCTTGTGATGATGCATCATGTCCAAGAGAAATGCAAGAGGCTCATGCTGCTTCCCATTGACTTCCTTGGGCAGCAGAAGCTTGGAGTCTCTGGGGTCCACAGGGTCTGTAGCATCCCCGTTGGCTCCAGGCCCTGGCCTGGGCTCTGAGTGGTTCATGTATCTGGAAGGGGAGTCAGATGAGGTTTCTGGTTCTTCGGTTTGTTCTAATGAGCCATTGTGGATGTTTTCAGAGTTAGAGATAGACTCTGTTGCTGCCTGGAAATTTCTAGCAAGCATGTCCAACTTGGAACAGTCTTTACTTGGCCGATCCTTTTTCTTCTTTTTTGCAGCTCTTAACTTCTGAAGCTCCTGAAGTCGCTGAAATTCCTCCTTAAATCGCTGTTCCTCGTCCTCCTCCTCTTCTTCCTCCTCTTCTTCCCGCTGCTTTTGCTCCTCCTGATGATGCAGATGCTCCCGTGCCCTGGCCTCGGCTTCTAGGCGTGCCTTCTCTTCCAGCTGTCAATAACAAAAGAGAAGATGGCTTCAGACCATGGTAAGAACTCTAAAACTTAACAGGGCTGCTAAGATTGCTCAGCAGGTAGAGGCATCTGCTACCAAGTGAATTGAATTTGAGCCCCAAGACCACATGGGGAAGAACCATCCCATAAACATTGTTCTCTGACTTACACACAAATTATGATGGCCTCCCCTCCCTACACATATTAATGTAATTTAAAAAATTACTCTAAAAACTTGAGATATAAATCATATACTGAAAAATAAACTTTGAAAGAAGCAAAAACAACTAAAAACTTAAACATACCTACCTGTAATTATTTCACCCAAAAAGAACTGTTAGATCTCATCTATCTACCAAAGCATATGCTTACTTTAATGGGAACAAGGTGCTAGCCTCTGACCAAGAAGTAGGTACCAGGAGTAGTCAGACCAGCAGTTGTGCTGTGTGCAGCAACCATAGAACTGTCCATCTCTCATGTATAGATGGCATGGAATCAGCTTACTGAGTGCATGAGTTCCTGACAAACTTAGCTGTCTAGGTGGGGGCTGAACCTGAAAGATGGACCTGCATAAATAAGACACAAACAAAATGCGTCCAAAAACTTAAAAGTCCCTTCCCACACTAGCAGACAAAAGTCTCAATACATGTTGAACTACACAAGAACAGAGTTTTCAGAAATATATAGTATCACATGGCAAAATGGCCCAATATATTTCTGCTTTCTAACCTGATGGAAAGAAGTTTCATCAAGTGAAGATTTCATTTTGTTAATGATTCTAGACTACAGACCAAACACTTTCACAACTCAAGCAAATAGATGTCTACTTTTCATGACGTGCTGTGGTCTCTGGGGAGTGAAAATTGCTCAGAAGTTTACCCCAAGGACAGCTGCCTAACCCTACCCTTTAAAATGTTGATGCCAGGAACTGTCCTTAAAGTAGATGGGCCTGTGGGTGAGAACAAGAATGTGGGAAATCTGTCTAGGAAGAGGCTTGCAGGACCATGGGCCAGAGATCGATCCCCTATCAAAGGCCATCTCTCAGCTCTAAACCTCAGAGTCCCATCTACTCTGCATCACAAAATCTCTTCCTTCTGTTTCTTTGGAAGAAAGGTTCCTAAACAAGTGTATGTAGGCTCTGCTGTCCCACTGGCCAGGCAGAGCACACTGCATGAAAGCCTATTACCCACTTAATACTGGAAGAAGACAAAGTGATACAGATGCTAGTTCAGGCCTTCAGAGTCAGACGGGCCCTCTGAGTACCAGGGCAGGCGTGTCAATCAGCCCTAGCCTCACCTGTGTGCCCTGGCAGGGAGGGCTGTCACTTACCTTCCTCTGCTTGTGCCTTGCTCGTTTGGCTGCCCGACTACTACTAACTGGCTTGGCCTCTGAGCTGTTTATAAACTGTAACAAATCCTCCACTCTCCGATGGTCAACTACACCCTCCCGTTCTGAGATCTGCTCCATTTTCTTGGGTTGTTCTTCCTTCCTCTTAGTCAGCCGTAAACGAAGTTTTTCCCTCATTTCTGCATAATTCCTACTTGTTGGTGCAGCTGGAGGCTAAGGTAAAAATACAAATAAATTAGGCCTCAAGTTTAACAACTTTGAATGTAACAAATTTCAGAACATCTCTCTAAAAATAACCTGTTTTTCAAAAAAGTTACTTAAATAATTAATATATGCTTTAAACTTAATATATGCCTTCAGACTGATTATAATACTTAATATATACTTACATATAATTATTGTAAAAGAAAAATTAAGAAAATAACTTGAATGGCAGTATAAAAAGCAAAGCCTGATTATTACCATATAACCTAAAAAATAAGATTTATTAACTACCTTCCAATTGGTATACATTTATGAAAATCTAGCAAAATATATATGGATTTTTAAAGCTGAAAAACAATACACATATTTATATGTTTATTTTTATTTAGTACAATGGGATTATCTTTTCTACCACTAGAGCTGGGGATCAAACCAAGGGCTTTACATTGGCTCAACGAACATTCCATAATTGAGTTAAAAGTCTCTAACTCTGATTATTTTTTGATGTTGATAAATCTCTGTACCGTATTCTCTTCAGCAATCTTTACTTTCCTTTTTGATGTTAAAGGGGAATAAAAGGGAAAACACCTGGCTCTCAGCCCTACTGCCACATTTTTTACTATTAAAAATCACACACATGGGACTGGAGAGATGGCTCAGAGGTTAAGAGCACTGACTGCTCTTCTGAAGGTCCTTAGTTCAAATCCCAGCAACCACATGGTGGCTCACAACCATCTGTAACAAGATCTGATGCCCTCTTCAGGAGTGTTTGAAGACAGCTACAGTGTAGTTACATGTAATAAATCAATCAATCAATCAATCAATCTTAAAAAAAATCACACACATACTTTAGGAAATGGAGACAGAACAAAGCAAGCAAAACAAAACACCTATGTGCCCCTTTACTTCTTATTTACCCTTCCTAGGGACCATGGACAACCTTGGATTGCATAAATACAGATCCTGCTCTGAAGAGTTCCAACAACAGGGGTCATACTATTCACACAAACTGCATGAGACAAACTACGGTGAGATTTAGGTAATAACCTACTTCATTGACTATTTACAATCTCATAAACAAATACAAAACTCAGTCCTGTAATTTCAGCACTGTAGAGCACAAAGCATAAAACCAGTCTGGCCACATAACTAGTTCCAGATCAGCCTAAAATATGAAGAAAATATCTCAAAAATCAGAAATAAACTACCATCAACAACAAAATTACAGTGATAAGAGAAAAGTTATAGTGATGAAATCCTGATTCTTTAGGTAAGTATACCTGAAAGTGCCTACTCATACTTTTAAACAGTTTGATCATATTCATCCCGTTATCCTCTCACCCTCCTTATAACTCCCTTTATTCCCAATCCTAACAACCCACTAGGAGGCTGGAGAGATGGCTCAGCTGTTAAAAGCACTGACTGTTCTTGAGAGAACCTGGGCTCAATTCCCAGCACCTCTATGGCAGCTCACAACTGTCTGTAACTCCAAGATCTGACAAGCTCATACATTGAAGGTATGAGCTTCACATCAATGCACATAAAATAAAAATAAATTATTAAAAACAAAACAACAGCAACAAAACAACCCATTAAGGGGATAGCTCAGTGTTTAAGAGCACACAGTACTCTTCCAGAGGGCCCAAGTTCAATTCCTAGCACCTAGCTCACAATCATCTGTAACTCCAGTTCTAGGACATCAGCCATCTTTAGTAACCACAGGCACTTATACAAGCCCACATATAGATACTCACACCTACACATAATTCAATATATATATATAAAACACACACAATTCTTGACAAAGACTCAGCAAGTCACACAACTGTCAGGTCATAATACACTGATATCGTGCACTTACCCCGCCATGTCCAAAGAACTCACAGTAGCAGCAGTCACAGTACTTGCCCTCCTTTTGGTTGGTGGAAGTTGAGGTGCTGGAGCTGTGTTCGGAGCAGCTGTCCTCATCTGCACTCTCATCCCCATCATCCTGCTGCGGGTCATAGACACCATTCTCGCAGCGGTGCCCTTCACAGTCAGGGTCACTGCAAAATCACATACAGCTCATTAGCAAGAAGCCACCCTGGAGGCACTAATTATTCCTCATACCCACCCACTGTTCTGCTCATTTTTCAGACCAAGGCAGCAAAGAGAGCTCATGGTTCTGGAGTCAGAGAATCATGTGCCATCAGCCAAGAATACAGTGACTGGGTTCTGGCAGACATGTGTTCAGTAGTCATAGCACACCTACAGTGCCACTGGATGGACACAAGACTCTTCTGACTTCCTGGAGACCACTGGTTCCATAATGGGGATTACAAAGAATGTGTTTCTAACAGGCAAGTTCAAAGATAACAGAAATGATCTTTTATAAAAATCCCTGTGTGTGATATTAGTTTTAGTATATACATCTTGGAAATTTCCTGTAGATTCTACCCAATGAATAGCAGATACAACTTAAAAAAAAAAAAAAAAAAAAACAAGCAAGGCACACCACACCCTTAATGCCACCAGTGGAGATAGTCAGCATCCCTGACCCTGGTCTTGGCAGCCGGGCCATTGTTCTTTCCTCTGAAGAACTAGAGGCTGAGAGTGAGACTGGAGCCTCTCCAACTCCACGGCCTTGGCCTCTGTTGGTGAGGTCTCTTTCTTCTGCACTGGACTTGTTACCTGCCTGGACCCAGAGCACAGTCTGTAGCTATGTTAGTGTAGCATGGCTCCCACCCCTCCACTCAGAGACCTGAGTTCTGTGGCTCACCTGCAGACACTGGGAGGGGCACTTATGGAGCCATCGGTTGTGGAAGGCGGGGGTGCCACAGGGGTAGGACAGAAGCTCTTGCGTGTATCCACGAACCCAGGGGCTGTGGTTGCAGTTTTGGGGAATGATGGGGCAGCAAGGTTTGGAAGGTGAGGTGTAGAGGCTGGAGAGAGCGCAGAAGGAGACAAGGCAGGGAGCGGGGCTAGGCCTGTGGGGCTGTTCCTGGGAGCAGCAGGTGCTGAATGTCTGTGATCCTCTTTGTTGAGGCCATGAAAAACATCACCTACACGAAGAGATACAAGAGAGAGACTGCCATTGACTGAAGAAAACAAACATTTTTTGTAGCCTTTAATTACATTTTTCCCCACTTTTTTTTTTGGTGGGGTGGAGTGGGGTGTGTGTTCAGACCGGGAGAAACACTGAAGGAATAATACACAGAAGACCACCCATATGGCTGGTCACATTTACTTTTTTTCTACACATACCAGATCTGGTCCTGACATCTATAGTAAGCTGTGCTCTAACTTGAGCTCTTGAGGCTGGTTTGTAGATAACCTGTGCTTTCTCCATTGTGGGTACCAGCATTCACAGACCTGGAGCTCAAATTCCAAATGTAATCTGAATCTAAGATCCTAACTGTACCAAGTTCATCACAGCTTCTCCAACTAATCCAGCTGCTGCTCTGCTTTTCCTTTCAAAAGGCAAACAATTCTAAAGAGGCCAGCCTTATACTAGTGTGGTTCATCTTATCACAACTGGGTGAATGGATATAACCTCTTCTTTCTTTGTTTTTGTTTTTGTTTTTGTGTTTTTGTTTTCAAGACAGGGTTTCTCTGGCTGTCCTGGAACTCACTCTGTAGACCAGGCTGGCCTCGAACTCAGAAATCCGCCTGCCTCTGCCTCCCAAGTGCTGGGATTAAAGGCGTGTGCCACCACCGCCTGGCTCTCTTCTTTCTTAGGTTGCTTTTTCAGGGTATTTTGTCACAACAAGAGGAAATGTAACAAAAACAGTCCCTGATTAGCCTGACTTCTATCCGCCAATGGACTGCTGATTGAAGCACAGTAACTCTTTTCTACTCTAGCTATGCTTCTGTAAAGAGGAGTTTGTCAGAGGTTGAGCCTCAGAACATCCCTAGGGATTCCTGGCAATAAGGAGAACAATCATGATTCATTCTGATGCTCAAATTGCCTCCACTTTGGTTGGTGAGGTACCTACTGGCTGCCATGTTCCAAGGCATCTGTCCCAAGTCTCTTATAAACATTTCCTTGCTTTGAGGCCCCTTCTAATGGTCAGTAAGTGATTAGTTTCAGTGTTAGCAGGCTAGTCTTATTGGCTTGCACAAATTCTCTTTTGCATAGCAGTAACTGTGCCCAGAAAGCAATGATCTATGCCTATCACAGAAGATAGGCTGGAGACAAGACACAGAGGCCAGCAACCCAAGGGTATTTATTTTGATGGCAACTAAAATTCCACCCAGAATCCAGAGGATATGTTCTTGTGCACAAGCACCTTCAGGGGTTTGTTTCATTTCCATCTCTAGAAAGGCTGAATAGTAACAACACTGGTAGTGTTAGAAGTGAGAGGCTATAAGGCTCTCAGGGTTCTTACCTATGGAAGGCGGCCTTCTGGACGACACCTTGAACTGACTGCTGCTAGACTGCACCGTGGTGGCTGTGCATGACACAGAGGATGTAGCTGAGGAGGTGGCCATGGCAACTGTGTTTGCCATGGCAACTTCATTTGCTTCCATAAAAGCATCTTGGAAATTATACAAACACTTCTTTTTTGCAGCATTTTTCTTTTCTTTGATATCTGAAATTGCAGGAGCCTCATTGCTGGAAGGAGGTGGAAGGGCTTCGGGTCTTGTTTCTGAGAGCACTGGCCCTAATATATCATTTCCTTTGGAGAAGAATGGGAAAATTAAAGCTTCTAAGAGAAACAGCACTTAGCAAAATTACCTAAAGAACATGCTAACACTGGGGCTGTTACTGAAACCAGAACTCCTCTGGGATGATGCTTTTATTCTATAGAAGGTTTATTGAACACCTATTATGTGCCAATACCTGTGCTAGATGGTTTTCACTATTATCCCTGAATGCCTTGAAACACATTCTTGACATTGGAAATATTATTCCCATCCTAAAGATGAAGAAACTGAGGCTCAGAAAGGCTAAGCAACTTGTCTAAGGTCACACAGCTAGAAATCCCTTCAACTATAAATCAAGACTATCAGGACTAGCTCTGTTCTGAGCATATTCAAGGAAGAGTGGGGTGACTGACCAGGGGCTCTAGCCATCTAAAGACAGAGAGGTGTGGGTATCAGCCCTTTCCAGATGCCTCTGGACCTAAGATTGAAGTAACAGCTGAGCCTCAGCAACTGAGGCAGCACAGGAGAAGGTGCTTGTTAGAGGGGAGAGAGCCCTTTAGGGTCAATATAGGCATCAGTAAATAGGAGCTTGAGTCACAGCATTCAGGTGGATGTGTCAATATCTCCCTGCCTCCAAGCACTGAGCTGAGGCCTGGCAGTCACCACTATTTGACAACTACAGGCCAGACACAGGCCCTGGAGACTAGACCCTATGTGGCTGGGCAGCATCTGTGGCTCAGTGCTGGTGGGTAGCATGGAGCCAGTGTTAGCTCTGTTAATCAATGCAGCAGACCCATCAGAACAGATGTGGGAGGGAGGGTAGGATGCCAGGCCCCAGGGCCTCCCACTGGGGAATGCAACGATGACCATCTTACTTGGCTCAGGATAGTTAAAACCTTAAGAAAGTTTTAATGAATTCCTTACCAGAAATTGTATCTGGCAAGAAAGTGCCAGGGTTCCAGTTCTTATCATTCATCATTTCTGATTCCCAAAGACTTATAAATTTAGAACTATTCCAGTCTGGAGTGTTCCCAAAACAGCTCGGGTAAATATGGTCTTGAAGAGATGCATTGAATGCCTGAGGCTTATTTGTGTGACTCTGAACAGGTGCTGGCGGTAAAGCCTACAAAAAAAAAGTTCTAATCACATATCAAAATTAATATTCTGTATACCTGTGTAATTCAACTATAGATAGACAAATTGTGACTGAAACCTTGAGGAGTATGCTTCCCACAAGCTGATGTCCATGGGGAGCACATCTCAGAAATGCTGGAGTAGAGATTTACTTAGGAAGGCTACACATGCAGGTCAACCTTTAACCAAAAGTTCTTGATGGTTTCAGACAACTCAGCCCCTTCTACCAATCCTGTCTTGTCACACTTTAAATTTAGTTCATACATGTAAGAGCTGTTCTGTGGCTTGGTCTCCTTAGACACTGTACTGATCAACACTGTCAAATCAGGTATAAGTACTGATAAAAATGGTAAGGCCTTTAACCCTCAACTCTTAGAGCTGTGCAAAGAACAACACAGATCTGAAGAGCTAGAAAGATTTTGGTTGTGCTCTGAAACAGGGGTGCTGATTTACTCCTGTTTCCAGGAAGTAAGTCATTCCAATCTCATCAGAAAACTGGCCTAGACCCTGAGAAAGGTCCAGAGAGGCCAGGGAAAGGGAGTGGGATACAGTCAGTGGGCTAGTCACCAATGCATATTTACTGAGTACCAAGTTGCTGGCAGCTCCCTGCACTCACCTGGGTTCCCTAGAGCCTCTCGGTGCTTGATACCTAATAAATTACTGGAAGGGCTGTGTCATCCACACAGCTGCACTGCCATGCTGGCCTCTCAAGTGATTGATCTGTATTTAGAATACTGAGGAAGCTTTCTGCTACTTTTCAGTTAAAAATTGAAGTCCTTCCATGCCCCATGACATCCTAGGGGCATGAATACAGATCACCTCTTCCAGCTCAGCAAGCCTGAGCACACAGACCTTCCTTTCCGGTTTCGACCTCTCCAACCTCTTTTCCTTTCTCACTTGCTCACCAGGGTCTAAACTCTGGAACCTCTTCACGTACACTTGTTCCCAAGCCTCAGCCAAGATGCCACTGTCCCAGAAAAGCTGACACTGTTTTGCTCTGGATCCAACCCAGGACCAAGGTGAGCCTCCCCACTTAACACCTTGGGATTTAGCCTCTTCCTCCACCTGCCATGGTAGAATGCAAGAATGACTTATGGTATTTTGATGCCTGACTTCTCCTAAATCAAAGTCACTTTATAAGAAAATGGGGCATTAAGACCTTGGACCTGACTGGTCATGGTGATAACATGCTTTTAATCCCAGAACTTGTGAGGCAGAAGCAGACAGATCACTGAGTTCGAGGCCAGTCTGGTCTATAGAGTGAGTTCCTGAACAGCCAAAACTACATTCAGAAACCCTGTCTTGAAAAAACCGGGGTGGGGGGTTGGAGGGGGGTGGTGGGTGGTGGGGGTGGGGTGGGGAGGGGGTGGGATGGGGGTGGGGTGGATCTTGGCCTAGTACCCCAGCTCTGGACAATGCTGTGTAGAGTCAAGTATTGCTGAATGAGTGGACTATGCCCTAGGTGAGCTATAGACCTGACATTAGAAGACTGCCTAGTGATCCCATTCTTTGTGATGCATAAATTATCTTTGGATTCTGTAGATTCAAGTGTGAGGACATCAGGGGAATTCTCAATTACACCAAGGGATAGTCAGGTGGAGGAAGGGGAAGGACAGACAAAAGATGGGGGATGGCCCATTAGATGTGAACAGCAGAGGCTATACTAGAGGCAACTGTGTGGTTACTATTCTGAAGAGGCAAGGGAGCCATTCAGGGTGTCAAGCCAGGAGAAGACAATCTGGTCAGCCTATTAGAAAGGTGAGCTGTGACAACACAGTGGTGATCAGCGAGGCAAGGATGTACTGAAGCTGCTGGTGAGGTGATGAGAACTGATGATATAATGGGGTAAAAATGGTGAGGAAAGGAGGGAGCTGTGTGTGAACCTGGAAGTCATCACTGGCTCCACTGTGAGAACATAGTCCATGAGAGCTAAACAGAAACTAGAAATAAATTTCAGCCTCCCTTTTAGTAGCTGTGTGACCTCAGGCATATCACTCAATCTTTTGTGCTTTAGTTTTCTCATCTGAAATCTGAAAATAGCTATCCCAGAAGTTTTGGTAAGTGAATACACTGCCTGGCTTGCAAGAAGCATTTGGCAAGGGCAAAGATGGATTCCTCGTCTTAAAACTATGCCAAGTTCCACCAGCTAGGCCCATTCTAACATTCGAAGAGCTGCACGGTGACTCCACCCAATCCATTGGCATAACACACAACTTCCTCTAACCCTGGAAGGTTCTGGGAGACAGGAGAAGGGGAGACAGACAAGCAGAACAAATGTTTGGGGTCCAAAAGTGTTCTAGACAGAGGTAACCGGTTTGGATGGTCTAAAAAAGCTGTTTTGGCATGGGAGCCCGAGGGAGCAAAAAGCAAGGAAAAGAATGAAACTACATTTTAATAGACATTTGATTCCACAAAGTAATAAAAAGTTCAGAGGGACCTTGTCGAGATTAACTGATAAGAACAGGTAATTTAGGAACCTCTGGCTAAGGGACAGAGACATCTGCCAGTGTAGCTCAGCCTGCTTGCTAGTACGGGATGTGAGGTGAGATCTGAGCAAAAGCACCCGCAGGGATCTGAGATTCTCCTTGGACACAGCTAAGCGCTGTCTGGCTTTGGTTCCTCACCTTCACCACACTCATGTACAACCCTTGCTCATTCTTTCCAGTGACTTCTACTTTGTGATGACCTTTGTGCCCCATTCAGATCTGTTCTCCCATGTTACTTTCCTACCCTGTGTCTACCCACAAGGTACCTGAAGCATGACAAGGTATCCTTTCTGTTGTGGCTCAGGGGATGGAACCAAGAGCCTTGTGCATACCAGGCAAGAGTTTTACCACTGAGCCACATCACCAGGCTTGCCATAACAGTTGGTATTTTATTCTGATGAGGGTTTTGCCTTCCCTTTTAAAAAACACCGACCAGGATTAACTGACCTGGGTGTTCCTAGAATACAGCACAGGGCCTGGCACATACTGGGTGCTCAATAAATGATTGCTGAAAATTGCTTATTTTCGAAGACTAAGGGGTCCAACAGCCACGCTCTTACATATTTTACTTACATGCTTCTTCAGAAGCCCACCTACACAAATAGGAGGCCCAGTTGCAGAGACAGAAGGCAAAAGTGAGGGACAAACAACAAGAAAAATTGTTTCTCAATGATCTTGTGCATGATACCTGATGCCCTCAGCAGTGTAAGTGTTCCTTCTGAAAAGAGCTCAGCTGTCTGCTAAGTGGACCATTGTGGGATGTTTCTAAGTGCATCAGTGATTAACCAACATAGACTCTTCGAGCAAATTCACAAAGTTTCAATTAACAGTAATTTTGAATTATTTTCCACTTTATGGCAAACTCAGAAGAAAGAAAATTCTTTGCTTTAAGTAAAAACTCTGACAACTATCCAAGCAAAATCACCTTCATAAAGCTGCATTGCTTTTGGAGTTGATGATCAAGTCTTCTCTACCCACACCAGCTCAGACACCATGACTGAGAGAAGGTTGCAAGCCAAGAAGGATAGATATGGGACCATTAACTGAAAAAACTTCCACTGTACAGTCAGACCAATAGAATTCCAGTCAATGACAAAGTTAACACAAATATTTCTTAGTTTGGTTTTTCTGAGGTTTTTTTTTTTTTTTTAAATACCTCCTAGTCATGGTAAAGAGGCAATAAAACCGCAGTATTGGCATCACTATTTTGAGACTAGAGAAAATAAGCACTACCCCTAACATGAAAGACACAGAGATCATAACAAACCCCCTAACATGAGCTACTCTCCACAATGAATCTCCCCACAACACCTAATCTGAATTGGAATGAAAACAGGTCCCTCAGAAACTACGCATACATGGAAACAACAGAATTAAGTATATTTAGGATACTGCAAGAAAATCCCACATACATAGAACTGTGCAATCAATAAATTAATCCTTCAAACGTGAAGGAGAGTTAGGCAGGTGGTGGTGCACACCTTTAATCCCAACACTCCTGCAGACAGAGGCAGGTGGATCTCTGAGATCAAGGCTAGCCAAGTCTACAGAGTGAGTTCCAGGATAGTCAGGGCTAAGTCTTGAAAAACCAAAAAAAGTAAAGGAGAAATAAAAAAATTCAAAAGCCTAAGGAACTCACCTATAATACTTGGCCCTGACTATCTTGAGGCAGAAAGAAAAGTATACAAGTCAGATGATTGGGTCCACAGACAGAACTATCATAAATAAATGCAACATAAAATATTTTCTCATATTCCTAACTCATATGAAGGCAACTGTCTGGGAGATCAACTATGTGAAATGCTATGTGAAAAAGTGGAGAAAGGAGGCAGCATTTTCTAGAAGCAACTTGGGCTATGTGTAGAGGGCCTGACAGTTCAATCTCAAAGGGAATTTAGTTAATGTACACTGTGAATCCAGGGCAATCCCAAGAGGGTTAAAATGTTAAGTATTACTGATAAATCATAAGGTATTAAAAAATATAAAATATAGTTAAACAGAAGCCTTTTAAGATGAATATAAAACTACAAATTGATAATAATCTAAATATATCCAAAGATCATTCCTATCAATATTATGTTTCATAAAAATAGAAAAAAGATGACATGAAAATATCAATAAAAATTGAAGCACAAGGTATAAGAAACTCAACTACACTTATCTAAAATATCTATTCCAAAAGCTTTACTTTTACTTCTTTTAATTATGTGTTGGGGACAGGGGCACAGAAGCCAGAGGCATTGGCTACCTCTAAAGCTGAGGTTGCAGGTTGTAAGCTACCCCACGTTGCAGTGCAGTGAACTGAACTTGGGTCCTTTGGAAAAGCAGCACATGCTCTTATCCCTGAGCCATTGGTCCAACCACAATACTCTAAGTTAAAAGTGAAGAGACAGGTTTGTCAAATGGCTCAGCAGATAAAGGTAGTTGCTCATTAATAACCCTATGAGCACAATTTTGATTGCTGGGACCTGTATGGCAAAAGCAGAGGACAGGCTCCATTAATTTTTCCTGACTTCCACACATGTGCACACTACTCCCTTACTTACCTACCAAGTATATAAACGTTTAAGAAAAATGCTTCAAAGAGTAAGAACCCAATGGGTTAAAGATTAACAAAAAGCATGAGATGCATAGAAAGCAAGAGTAAAGGAGTAAATTTACATTGAAGCAGCAACACATGCTTTTATTTAAAAAAAAAGGGGGGGGAATACTTGAAAGACATAATGAAGATTTTGAGTCCAGGCAATAAAGACTTTTGTCCAAATAATAATCATCATAATTAGGGTTGTAATAAATGACAGAAAATTAACTGAATCAAAAGATCATGGACTAGAGAGATAGCTCAATGGGTAGGAGCCCTTGCCTCTTTTCATTTCTTCCTTTTTCTTTCTTTCTTTTTTTTTTTTTTTTTTTCCCCATTTTTTGAGACAGGGTTTCTCTGTGTAGCCCTGGCTGTCCTAGAACTCAGAAATCCGTCTGCCTCTGCCTCTGCCTCCCAAGTACTGGGATTAAAGGTGTGCGCCACCACCGCCCGGCCCTTTTTTCATTTCTTTTCTTTCTTTTGTTTGGCAAAAGGCATGTGTTTGATTTCTACTACCAGGACTGGGCATCTCATAACTTGTGAGCCCAATCCTGGTGGTAGGGTTATACCATTTTCTTTAAGTTTGTGCACATGAGCACCTGCCATCAAAAGCCAGAAAAGCACACTGCTTTTTCCAGTCTAGAGTTTCAAGCAATTGTGAGCTACATAACATGGGCATTGTGAACCAGACTTGGGTCCTCTGGAAAGGTAACCAGCATGCTCTCACAAAGAGAAACAGAGTAAGAGATTGTTCTTTGTAAAGACCGACAAAAATGAGAAACCTTTGGTAAGACAGACTCAAACAACCAACTAAAAAAGACAACCAACTAAAAAAACCAAGACTCAAATTACCCAACTCATAAATGTTAAAGGAAACAGTTACTGACAGAATTTTAGGTGGAGTAGGCCCAGGGCTAGACATAGAACTCAACTTAGCATGCAGGCATTAGGCCCTAGGGAGTTGAGAGGTACATTTCTACCAATTCTATTCAATATAGTATTAGTAACCAGTACCAGGGTACTTACGTGGGGGAAAAGAAGAAAGGAATTGTTTAAGATTATAAAATTTTATATGAAAACCTTAAAAATTTTAGATGTAAGCAAAACCAAAAATAGTTAGAGCTAATAAATAAATTCAGCCCCACACCAAGACAGGTTCACATTAAAAAAAAAAAAAAAAGAATTACAATTTTACATACCAAAACCAATCAGAAAATAACACAAAAAGAATAGAATATTTATGAGTTAACCCAAGAAGTGGGAGTACAAATGAGGACATACAAACTGTGACCATCAAAGACTACAGCCAACAAGTTACATTTCCGTATGTCTTCTGTCACAATATCAATGACTTTTTTTTTTGGATTTGTTTTTTTTTTTTTTTTTTTGAGACAGGGTTTCTCTATATATCCCTGGCTGTCCTGGAACTCACTCTGTAGACCAGGCTGGCCTCGAACTCAGAAATCTGCCTGCCACTGCCTCCCAAGTGCTGGGATTACATGCGTGCACCACCACCGCGTTACAACTCACAAAGAATAATAAAGAGTCCATAATTGTGATAGTTTGAATAAGAATGGCCCCCAGCCCTGCACCTTGCCTGAGGAGCACAGTAGAGCTGGCCCTGGTTGGGGGGGGTCTCAGGTGAACAAGCCCCTAGAGAACTGGTCCCTGTATCTCACTCAGGCAGCATAGTAGATGACTGATGGCATGGACACCAGTGAGTCCACCGCACGGGTGTGAGAGCGGGATATCTGGCACAGTCCCTTGCCAGCTGCAGCACTGGATATATATACTAACCAAGACAACACAGGTGAGCTTGGAGGCTGACCAGCTCAGCCACCACCCAGACCCAGCTCTAGATCTTTGAGCTGGTCTACCCCCCAACATCTATTCCATCTACCGACTGCTGAGTGAGTGAAGGGGCCAGTCCTACAGATCCAACACTACAGGATGTCCATGACACAGGGCAACAACAGGGTATCTGAGAGGCGTCCCAGAGAGGATCCACTATTGATAGTGCAGCAGAAAGCCAGAGGCTTGGAACCAGACCAATGGCTCATTGCCATGAACACTGCAAGTAAGGAAGTGTGGACAAAAGGGGGTACTGTGGGACACAGTGTGACACACCACAGCTTCCACAATGATACCCAAAGCCTGTTGTAACCCTGGGCTTTCCCACCCACTCCCAGTTCCCAAATAATAATTTGGAGGCCTCTTTATAGTACAGTGTCTTATGGCCTTAAACAAGGGCTTATTCCCCGACTAGCTGGTAACTTATATGACCTGTTTATTCTGTGTGTACCTCTCCTCAGTTTTAGACCTCCAACTTCCACAGAGTTTGAGGGGAATTGCCCACCTCAATCTCCCAGAGTTCCAGTCCCTTTATCAGAACTCCCACCTGCTATTTTCTGCCTACTGCTAATACAGTGGGACTCACTGTGACAGAGCAGAGCTTCCACAATGAGATTTTTTTTTTCCCCTTCGTGGGGGCTGAGGGTGTTTGCAAGGGTAGAAGATGAGGAGATGAGTCTGATTGGAGTGTATGATGTAAAATTTACAAGAATCAACACAAGGATGCAGTGACAATTTTGGAATTTTGGTTTAAAAAACACAGAAATGGGGGGGGGGAATGATTGGGGAATAGTTGGGGGGAGAGGAATTATGGGACGCATGGTGGGGGGGAACTGGGAAAGGGGAAAGCCTTTGGAATGTAAACATAGAATATAGAAAATAAAAATTAAATAAAAAAAACACAGAAATAAAGAGTCTCTCTCTCTCCTCCCCCCCCCTCTCTCTCTTGGGGGAGGGGGGGTTGAGACATGGTTTTTCTGTGTAGCCCTGGCTGTCCTGGAACTCACTCTATAGATCAGGTTTGCCACGAACTCAAAAATCCACCTGCCTCCCAAGTGCTGGGATTAAAAGGGTGCTCCACCACTACCTGGCAAAGTACTTTTTAATTTCAGCTGTGGATATATGGGGAGGCTTCAGACTGTCTGCAGCAGATGACTATGATTTGTCTCATGCTCTAGCAAAGGTATGGTTTGGCCAGCTGTAGATAGTTTCTATAATTGTATGATCTGTAGAATTCTGGGAACTTTTCAGAGGATAGATAAACTCTAGAGCTCTGACAGGCTGGGTATGTTGGCCATTCAGGGTGTTTGCTTGTAGTTTGTTAATAGGCATGCTCAAAGGAAAAAGCAAAAAAGAGCCAGGTGGTGGTGGCACACACCTGTAATCCCAGCACTCTGGGAGGCAGAGGCAGGTGGATTTCTGAGTTCAAGGCCAGCCTGGTCTACAGAGTGAGTTCCAGGACAGCCAGGGCTATACAGAGAAACCCTGTCTCAAAAAAAAAAAAAAAAAAAAAAAAAAAAAAAAAAAAGAAAGAAAGAAAAAGAAAAAAGAAAGAAGTTAGATTCAGGGATCCCCCCCCCCATATTTTTCCTTCTTTCTCTATCTAGTGATGAGCATGAACATGAAATGGGGTGGGGGAGTGGAGGAGAGAGATAAAGGATAGGAAAAAGAGGAATCCACAGCATAGCAAAGACCAGCTACAGGCCTCCATAGGCCCATAGATGCTTAGTCACCAAGGAGTAGAAAAGAACAGGTGTGGTCGTGCTGAAGGAAGTGTGTCACTAGGAGTGGGCTTCGAGGCTTTAAAAGCCCATGCCAAAGCAAGTGTCTCTGATGCTGACTTTGGATTAGGATTTAGCTCTTAGCAATTGCTCTAGTGCTATGTGTGTTGCCATATTACCTGCCTGATAATAGACTACCCCACAAATTGTAAGCAAGTCCCCACTTAAATGCTTGCCTTGGTCATGGTGTTCTTCACAGAAATAGAATAAGTAACTAAGACAATAATCAAAACAAAACTGTACACTTGTATAAAGTGTACAAAATCAAAACAAAACTGTACACTTGTATAAAGCTCCAGTCATAAGCCTGTGGCATTGGCAGTCAAATCAGACAAACACGACAGTAGCACAGAGAGAAGGAGGAAGGGCAAAGGCATGTAACCCCACACAGCCTGCACAGCAAGAGACCCTAAGCCAGTGTTATATCACCTCACAGCTGTCAGAGGGCCACTATCAAAGTAAATAAAATAAGAGGCTGTACGGAAAATCCCTTGTGTAATATGAAGAAGCATCACCTGCCAATAAAAAGCTGATGGCCTATTACCAAAAGGCAGGAAAGAACAGGTGGGAATTCTGATAAAGAGACTGGAACTCTAGGAGATAGTCAGAGGTGGGTGATTCCCCTTGAACTCTGGGGAAATTGGATGTCTAAAACTGAGGAGAGGTAACAAGCCCTGTGGCACACACAGAATAAACAGGTTATATAAGTTACCAGCTAGTTGGGGAATAAGCCCTTGTCTTCTCTCGCTCATAGGGAATAGTCACCTTTTAGTTTTTTGACATGGGTCTCTCTTGTTCTGCCTCTCCTACAGCTCACTATGTAGTACAGGCTGGCCTCAAACTCACTGAGGTCTTCCTGCATCTGCTGGGATTAGAGGTGTGGGCAACCATACCCTGCAAATATTCACTTCTGGAACATAAACACTTATAAATTCAAGAGTATCAAACAGGCCTGGAAAGTGTAACTCAGTGACTAGCACTCTATACTACAATGCTATTTGGTTTGTGTGGTGATGACAATTGAACTGGGACCTTGTGCAGCTAGGTAAGAGCCCTATATTTTATTTTCCTTTGATACTTCACTGCAGTATTTTTCTTGTCGTTTCTTTAAACTTTTACATATCTCATATCTATCTTAACAGATAAATATATCATTAGTACAGAATCTTAATTTCCTTAAAGCTAAGGAAATTAAATTTTTATAGTATTTATACAAAACATTTAATGCATGAAATATTTAGCCACAATGACCGAGTGTAAATTAAAACAAAAATTACAACCATGCTGGGCATTGGTGGCGCAAGCCTTTAATCCCAGCACTTGAGAGGTTGAGGCAGGTGGATTTCTGAGTTCAAGGCCAGCCTGGTCTACAGAATGAGTTCCAGGACAGCCAGGGCTTTTTAGCTGTGTCTTGAAAACAACAACAACAAAAAATTTATAACAATGACATTAAATAGTACTAGCAACAATTTTACTTAACAACAGCAAAAACTCCAAACAAAGCAGCAAAAGACAGAGACATGGGCTGGCCCAAACACCTCAGTGTGAGTGGTTGTCTTCCATGCACAGCACCGACCCTTTGGTTCTTGGTTATGCTGAGACACTGCACATAACACTTCCTGAGAAACTTCCAAGGGAACTTAAGACAAATTTGTGCCATTCTAGAAAAGCTCATCCTGTTTCAAGAGGGTCCTTCTCCTAGTACTCTGTGGAGCTGTTAGCACACTGTGCATTTAAACAGTAATGGCCATATATTCAAGTAAGTCTGCTTAACTCAAATGATAGAAACCAATTCTGTAAGACCCCATAAGAAAACAGAAATCAATATTTTTACAGCAGATAAACATAAAGTATTTCATCAACTGCATATACTTCCCCTTCCATACTGTGGATCAATGTCCCGAATGCCTGAAAGCACTCTCCCACTGAGATATAGCCACAGCCCTATGAACAGCATTTTATTTTCTACAATAAAAAAAGGGCTTCAATAGATGTTTTTAAAATAGATCAGTGTGTGGCTGGAGAAACAGCTCAGTGATTATGAGCACTGGATGTTCTCAAAGAGAACCTGGATATGAGTCCCAGAACTCCAAAACAGCAGCTCCCAGCTGCTTGCAACCCCAGTTCCAGAGGATCCAATACTACCTCTTCTGGCCTTGACAGGCACCAGGCACACTTGTGGTTCACAGATATGCACGTAGTCAAAACAATCACACATAACATAAAACAAATTAAAAAAAAATAAAACTGGATCAGTGTATTGTTATGGCAATAAGAAGCAATGCTATTGAAATGTGGCTTAATTATAAATTTTAAAGTTTCTATATGACCTTCACCATGTGTGGCTAGACCTCCGTATTTGCCTTCCTATACATGAATCTTTTGCATTTATCTATGGCCTAAGTTTAACAGGACCAATGGAATGGGTATCAAATACAAAAATGGTATTAAAAAGGTTTTTCTCAGAGTTAGATAAAAGTTTGTTGTTCCTGGGTTTTGGCACCAAATGATGGGTTTATAAAAAGAGAGAAAGGAGACTAGGGAATGTGGCACAGCAGTGTGGGGAAGGGGGTGCCTAGGCGGGCCCATGCCCAGGCACCTCTTCCCCTCTGAGGGAAGACATACACATAGACATGGTATAAAATAGAGTTTATTCAGGGCAAAGGATGGGAGTTAATGATGTAGTGGAGGCAGAGAGGGGAGGGAAGGAGAGGGGAGGGGAGCGGAGGGGAGGGGAGGGGAGGAGGGAGGGGAGGGGGAGGCCGGCCATGACCACGGAACAACAGGAAGTTGAAGGAAGTTTATACATTCACCCAGAGGAAAGAAGGGTATAAGTTTTGTTTGTTTGTTTGTTTGTTTTGTTTTAGCATAAAATGAAGCTTATTTGGGGGCATGAGAACAGGGGTTGAGAAGGGAATAAAGGTAGAGAAAGAGAGGGGACAGAGAGGGGACAAAGAGGGGAGAGAGAAAGAAGAGAAGAGGCTGTCTGGGAACACATGGAGAGACAAAAGGAAGAAGACAGGGAGAAAAGGAAGGAGAGAGAGAGAGAGAGAGAGAGAGAGAGAGAGAGAGAATGAATAAGTTATAAAACCCACAAACACAGCCTGGCTTTGACTAAAACATTTTGCTAATAAAGATATTGTTGCATATTCATATGGGGTAATATCAAGTCTAACAAAACGCAAGCATAGGTTTGGGTAGCTTCTGCATAAAATTGAACTTGAACAGTATTCATTTTTAAGTGTGGTATTAACCTACTACTTGTGTCCCTCCCCAGAAAACACACAGGGAACCTGTTTACTAGCCTATGTCAAACCATACCACAGAATAAACCCAGAAACCCAGCCCTTTCCATGTCATGGTCTCCCTTTCTGTCCTACTTGAAAACCACTCTTAAACAATGAATATATTAGGAAGAACTATGATTAATTAGTGCCAACTAATGACAGAACAAACTCTCAGCACCATGGTGAGCCAACAATGCAAGAGTAAAGCAGCTCAAGAAACAAAGCGGACAAAGGGACAAGGAGAGAATCAGCTGGAATGAATGCTGCACACCGTAACCCTACAACATGGGCATAGGGGCAGGAGGATCACTGTATGGTAGCCTTTCTATTGAGGATTTCAGGCCAGTTTCTCTAAATTTATCTTCAAATGTCTAAAATGTTAAGTATATACATGGAATTTTTTGAGGAGAAACTAAAAAACTGACCATTTTCTAGACTTTCACTGCTTTTCCTAAGTGGGCTCTTTGCAGGCTTGCTTTTAAGACCCCTCTTCTCTCCCCTCCAGCTATATTGCCACAGCCTCAGATAATAGGATTTCATTGCAATGTATACTGCACTTTTCTTCAGGCTTGCATATTTTGACAAGGCCCTTGATTTCAAACTAAGGATGCCCAGAAAACATTGAGGATTCATGCTATTTACAACACATTTTATCTATTATGTTAAGGCATAAGTCAGGTCATGTGCAGAAAAATGGACTTTTAAGTATCCTTGAGTTCAACCTGTTATCCGTATTGATTGTGATTGATTGATTGTTATCTGTAAATGATTGTGTGTGTGTGTGTGTGTGTGTGTGTGTGCGCGCGCGCGCTTGTTTACCTACACACTGTAAAGGTTCAACATAACAAGAATTTGCTAAACTATAGCCAAAGCACGTGGTTGCAGCCCATCTATTCAGGAGCAGATGCTGCTCTGCACATGAGTCAACATGCCCACCCCTGTCTGCTAAAGTAACTGCTCTTGCCAGAACTCAGTCATAAGTGACTTTCAGGCCCTTCTGGTCCTGGCTTACCTTACTGTGTGTGAAGGGGGGTGCTGGATACAAGGTGGGGTGGATGAGTGGTCGAGGCAGGTGTGGAACAGTATGCAAGGGCACATGTCCGTGGATGTGGGGGTACAGGTGAAGCGCAGGGTGTGTCGGTTTCTCAGGGCTCAGGAACTGATGGCCAGGAGGCAGGGCTCCAGCAGTCATTGCCGATGCTGGTAGCCCAGACGCTTCTTGTTTACAAACGTGGCACTCACAAGTGTTTGGTGTTTGTTCTGCCTAAAACGACAGAAAAAGAAGTACTTGTATAATGTAGAACAAATAATAGCATAAATTAAGCTGCTGTCAGTCAGATAATACAGAACAAACACAAAAGATACAGGCCTGGGAGGCAGAGGCAGGCGGATTTCCGAGTTCGAGGCCAGCCCGGTCTACAGAGTGAGTTCCAGGACAGCCAGAGCTACAGAGAAACCCTGTCTTGAAAAACCAAAAAAAAAAAAAAGATACAGGCCGAGCCAGGCGGTAGTGGCACACGCCTGTAATCCCAGCACTTGGGAGGCAGAGGCAGGTGGATTTCTGAGTTCAAGGCCAGCCTAGTCTACAGAGTGAGTTCCAGGACAGCCAGGGCTACACAGAGAAACCCTGTCTCGAAAAACCAAAAAAAGAAAAAAAAAAAAAAGATACAGGCCTAAGATAACCAGGGCCCTCACAGAAGGCACAGATGCCAGAGTTGGTAATGAGGAAGGCTGCAGAGGGGAAAGCTGAGCCTCACTTTCCATATGGGTATTTGGAGAGGCAGCAGCCACTGATCAGGGACCCAAGTGAATAGGAATAAAGGACCCCATAACGATAATAGGACAAAGCTATGGAAAATATGGGACCAAAAGACCAGGATCACTGAGTGGCTGGTGTCTGCTGGGGTCCTACTGTTCAATCAACCTCCACCATGAAACAGACAGGCTGCTAGCTGGTCAGAATGGAAAGACCAGTGATACCTCTTTACCTATATATTCCAGCCATTTTGGCTATCCAGCCAGTTCAGCTACCCTTTACTTTCCTGACTCTGCTATCTTTCCTCTCTACACAAGGCCCAGCTCAAAGCCATGTCCACTCTGGATTTTCTCAGATGTCCCTGTCTCTAGTTATGCCCTCCCTCTACAATAAACGTTCTCCTCAGCCATACCTAGAAGAGTCATGTCCTTCCTTTCATTTCTTTTTTTTATTAAGTAGACTCAGTGGGAATGGACAGTGAAGTGAATGAAACAGAAACGCACTAAGAAGCCTCTGGAAATGAGAAAGCAACATTGCTCTTTAAGCTATCCACAGCTCAGTGGCTGGCTAGGAGGGCACGGTGTACACAGAGGCAGGACTTCATAGCACAAAGGAAGAAACCAAAGGTCACTGTGAGTATACACTGAGCAAAAAAATGTTCCCCAATCTACAAAGAGATGTGTCGGGTCACAGGAACCTTCAGAGTAATAAGGCAGCAAGGATTGAACCAATAAAGCAAGTAGTCAGGATAAAAATAAAAGGGAGCAAACAAAACAAAAACAAAAAATATGAACAGAGAGAGCAGAAGCCATACACTGTGAATGATATAGATGCAGCATTTAATAGCAATAAAGTAATGATTAGAGAAAACAAAAACCAGACACCCCCCCCAACAACTAGCAACCACAAGCACAAAGTCAGAATTTGAAGTTGTTCTATTATTTAAACCATTCAATTAAAGGGGGAGACCCAAAAAAGTACAGTGAGTAGAAAGTGGTTCTTGGCCCACATATCAGATTAGTATACAAAGGTGTCTAAGTAGTTATTACAGCCTGGTCAGAGAATTAAGGAAAATGTTAAAAATAAATATTTAATATAAAAAGAAAAATACATAAATTCTAACATAGATGACAGAAAGAATCTGTGAACCCTGGAAAGCTATAGAAACTACTTCTGTGCAGAATGTATTATCAAAACCTAGCAGAAGGACAAACTGGAAGGACACACAAACAAAAAAAATCCAATATCAAAATGCATCTCTCCGTAATTAATAATCTGTATGGTGCAATTCTAACCTCCATGAACGTGACATTAGGACATGGGAACCTTTGGTGGCTCTACCCTCATAAGTATCCTCATTCTTTCACCCATGTAAGGCTACTGTGAAAAGACAGCTACTTGTAAAGAACCACACTGTTGGTTTGAATGAGAATAGTCCCCATAGGCCTGTGTTTGAATGTCTGGTTGGTAGAACTGTTTGGGAAGGACTAGGAGGCAGGGCCTTGTTAAAGGAGGAATGTCACTGGGGATGGACTTAGAAGTTCCAGGAGCCCAAACCATTCCCAGCTAGCTTTCTTCCTCTTCTCTCTCTCTGCCTCATGCTTAGAAATCAAGATATTAAGCTCTCCTCCAGGACCATGTCTGCCTGCCTGCTACCATGGACTCACCCTCTATACTATAAGCTCCAAATAAACTCTTCTGTAACCTGTCTTGCTCATAGTTTCTTATCATATTGGAAGAAAAGTAACTAAAACACACATCTACCAGACTTCGGGGTAGGCTCTACTGTATTTTAAACTTATCATAAAGCAACAGACAAAAGTGAGCTATGGTGTAGGGACAAACATAAAGACCAATGGACAGATGTAACCCTGAATTTTCAACATGGAAAAATATGACCTTTCCAAAACAAAAAATGGCTTTCAGTCTAACTCTAGACCATTAAAAATAGAGCCAAATGGATCACAGCATCAGTCAGAGGCAAAGCTATAAATCTAGAAGAAAATAGTTTTGTTTAATATCAATAAATAAATGCATTAAAACAAAATATTGGCTGTGGCAAATATTAGCAAGTGTAAGGACTGGGGCCCATACTCTATTACTCAGTGCTGGCACACAACTCAATACAGTAAGATACTCCACAGACCTGAGAAAATAGGGTAAACTAGGACTTGCACCCAGTATGTAAAGAACTCCTGAAACAGTAACAAGACAGAAAGCAAATAGCCCATAAGTACATAAAAGACAACCCAAAGGGTTTACCATTATTAATATCAGCAAAACTTCAAAACTATGTGGTGACTCTTGGCATGGATGACCATTCTGATACAGTACTCATTGCCAGATCAATTCTATGGACACATCTGCTTATGAATGTCAGACATGCAAGGCAACTCATGGAGTAGTTTGTAATGGTCAAAAGGAAGAATGCCAAGTGCTGGCTAACGGTTAAAAACAAAACAAAACAAACAACAACAACAACAAACCTCCACAGGAGGGAAACAGAATATCAGGAGGACCAAAGGACCAATGTGCTTACCTAGAAATCTAAGGCCTTAGGGGAATAGGAAGGACAGGGCTAAATGCGGATACAGCTCTGTGGCTGGGAACTTAACAACTAGGAGTGAGGCCCAAAATTCAAACCCTTATACTTCAATGAATAAAGTTAAAGAATTTCTCAGACTTAGTTTGATTCTTAGTCAAGATTCTATATTATTTTGGAGCCAGACACTGCTGCCCTCCCTGCTCGCCTACACTCATGTGCAGACACCCATGCAAAAAGTGCTATTAAAAATAACTTTTTAAAAATACTTATTTATTTATTACATATAAGTACACTGTAGCTGTCTTCAGACACTCCAGAAGAGGGCATCAGATCTCATTACAGATGGTTGTGAGCCACCATGTGGTTGCTGGGATTTGAACTCAGAACCTTCAGAAGAGCAGTCAGTGCTCTTAACCTCTGAGCCATCTTTCCAGCCCTAAAAATAACTTTTAAAAATTAAAGTTACAGCCGGACAGTGGGGGCACATGCCTTTAATCCCAGCACATGGGAGGCAGAGGCAGGCGGATTTCTGAGTTTGAGGTCAGCCTGGTCTACAGAGTGAGGTCCAGGACAGCCAGGGCTACACAGAGAAACCCTGTCTTGAAAAACCAAAAGAAAAAAAAAAGGTTACAAAAATGAAGAGAATACAGAATCACACTCTCCAGAGACATACTTGTTACTGTTAAGTGAAAAGCAAGGTAGCCCTTCTTATAAAACAAGGGAAAGTAAACATTTGCATATGCACATAATAAAACTGTTGATCTACCGGACCTAGGGGCTGAAGGTACACAGACGATGAGACACAGGCAGGCGAGTAGATGAACGTTAAGATTTCCCGATTTATTCCTTTTGATATCACTTTTATTATTGTAATCACATACTTACATTACCTATTATAATAATTAATGAGCCAAGCAGCTGACTTTCATTTGTTCTCCCTTTCATTAAATATTGTTTATTGAACAAATAAAACTCTGAAGCTGGATATGTGAAATATAAACCTATGATCCTATCACTTGAGAAGTTTAGATTTTGAGTTCAAGGCCAACCAAGAGTAAGAACTGTCTACAACACAAATGATGAAACCCGTCTTATACTTTTTTTGTTTGTTTGGTGTTTGTTTTTTTTGTTTTTCGAGACAGGGTTTCTCTGTGAAGCCCTGGCTGTCCTGGACCTCACTCTGTAGACCAGGCTGGCCTCGAACTTAGAAATCCGCCTGCCTCTGCCTCCCAAGTGCTTGGATTAAAGGCGTGTGCCACCACTGCCCGGCTATCTTATACTTCTACAGAAAAAAAATTCAGAAGTAGAAAGGAGGGAGAATGGGATAGAGGGAGAGAGAGGTAAAGAAGGAAGGAAAGCAAAAATAGGTATCTCAGTAAGCACAGGGTGCTATAAAAATGATGACAATTACATATCTCTGGAAAAGAAAGAAAAGATTAAAATATGAGTTCTATAAGTATGCTTGTTTCTCTATAGTACTAATCTTCAGAAATTGCTGAAATTAACATAATTTGCTTCTACTTATTGAAAATATACACCAAGGAAGAGAGCTTTGGGCAAACGGAGAACCATGAACCAGAAGATCCTACCTGCTGAGCTGGGTAGGACGGAGGTGGAGTGTCCCCGGTACTCTCCTCTGTCCTGGGGTTACCATTCCCTATGGCCTCCTCTTGTTTGGAAGCTCCTGGGGGCTCACCACTACTCTCACCATCAGCATCTTCATCATCAGCCTCTGAAGAACTACGGCTGGTGCTGCTTACCTGAGGGGACTTAAAAGGCAGCATTCTGTAGCTTTTGTTTTCAAAACAATAATGTGAATGAAGTGTAAAGACCACCAACCACTTCCTACATTTACTGACACCCACACCTCCTCATAAAAAAGGCACTCATACCTCATCTTTCAGGGCCATGTTTTCCCCACCACCATTCAGTTCGCTGTGGATTCCATTCATGTTGGCCACCACATTGGTATCATCATAGCTGGTCAACGGATAAATGTCAGCAAACTTAGCTGACAATGGTGCGACGTCTTCATCATCACTACAACTGAGGCAAGCAGAGACGGTCACCATGAGGCCCTTCGATTGGGGAGGACAGTGAGGAGCACCCCCCACTGAACACGACATCTCCTCTAAGGTCATGGGTCTGCTCACGAAGAGTGTTCAGTGTCACTCACACTACTTAACACCTCTTAGTCACCTGAACACAAAAAAAAGCCTGGATGAGTAACATCTGTGACATGGAGGATGGGAAAGAATGTCCCACAGTAGAAATTCTGAGAAAACCATAAAAAACTTAAGATGAATTGGTATTATACTTTCATTTGGCCTGAAAAGTCCTGAAGTAAAAATGCCATTCCCAAGAAAATATAAATTTTATTAAACTGTGAAGATACAAGGAGCAACTTCAGGTCTTCAGTGTTTGATTTTAGATACCAAATTGTCAGAAAATATCCAGCTGACCAAACTCCAAGTGTTATGCAACAACACATTAATTATGCTTGCTCCAATCATATCAGTTATTAACAATCGACTTCATCAATGTGAGGAGAAAATTGTTCGCTAAAAAATGAAAACCAAAACTTAAAGCCAAACTTATAGATTTAGCCTGTGGAGGCCACTTTAAAATGTGACTTCCTAATATATAAGAAGAACTGATATGCCCAACCCAGAACTATCTAAAACTTCCCTAATCTATCCTCTATCCCATCATACAACGATCTCCAGAACATAAAAAACCTCGTAGGTCTGAATCCTAAGAAAAGGCCCAGGATCACCAAGCTCATTGTACTCATTTTCTTTTATTTTGTTGAAGGGTTTTTCAACATAGCCCTGGCTATCCCGGAACTCACTATGTACACGAGAAATTGAACTTACAGAAATCCACCTGCCCTGCCTCTTGGGTCTTGATGTACTATACCAAAATCTAGAGCTGACCAATAGAAGAAAAAAAGCACCCACCAGCAAGGAGTGTGTGTTGGCCAACACGGCATTCCTGTAGTGTTATCACTGCCATAATATTACCAATGGGGAAACTAATTCTGAAATGAAGTGACCAATTCATACCTGGCACACATGACAGCTGGAGGCTTCTCCACCCCAGGAAGACCCAGACTGCACTGCACTGACTAAAATGATGCTGCCATTTCATCTGTTTAGAAAACAGCACCATGAACAACAGTGCACACTAAGGGTCACATGGATTTTCAAGTCACAGAGGTTGATTACGTGGAAGACACTAATCACAAGTTGTTGGGGCCTAGAGTATTAAAGGGCATGAGCTGCTCAGACCAACAGTGGGCAGTTCCGCCCAGGCAAAAGGCTCCTATGGCCCAAGTTCCACTACTGATCAGACATCAGAGCCCACAATTGATATTGGCAGTTATGAGAGTGAGTGGGATAGTTTGATACATTTGCAGTTACCTAACTTCAATTTTCAATGGATTCATCTGCTTAGTAAACTTCCATATGCTTCAGTTAGAAGCTGTCTAATGGCTAGGGGGAAAAAGTCTCAAAAGGCCAAGGGACTGAGAGCACATGCAGCAGAACTTTGACCAATGAAGGGTCAACCATGGACATCAACCCAGACCTTTAGAATTATTTTGATTTTGGAATTGGGGAAAAGACTCAGTGGTAAAGTAATTGTTCAGCATGCATGAATCCCTGAATTCTATCCCCAGTGCCATAAAAATTGATACCTGAAAGACAATGAAAAACTTTGAAAGAGGAAAACCTAGGCAGCACCATGTCAAATCCAAATGAAATGTGTGATGAGCATCTCAATTAGTTGGACGAATCTGAGGATCTAGTGCAGCCAGATACAACCAGCAATCCCTCAACATGAGCACCTTTGCAGGGCTAGTGATGGCTGCATATTCAACTGACTTCACTTAAGAAACCACATACTGGAAGGGACGGGAGCAACATTTGGGATGGGATGGGATGGGATGGGGTGGGATGGGGTGGGGTGGGATGGGATGGGGTGGGATGGGATGGGATGGGATGGGATGGAGGGAGGGAGGGAGGGAGGGAGGGAGGGAGGGAGGGAGGGAGGGAATAAAAGAAACCGCACTAGCCCAGCGTACAGTACAGTGGTAGAATAGTACTCAGAAGGCAAAAGGCAGGTGGATCTCTAGTTTGAGGTTAGACTGATCTACAGAGTGAGTTCCAGGACAGCCAGGATACCTTAGAAAAACCCTGTCTCGAAAAAACAAACAAACAAACAAACAAACAAAAAGGGAAAGAAAGAAGGAAGGAGAAAAGGAGGGAGGGAGGAAGAGGGAGGGAAGGAGAGAGAGGGAGAGGGAGGAGGAGGAGGAGGAGGGAGAGGGAGAGGGAGAGGGAGAGGGAGAGGGAGGAGGAGGAGGAGGAGAGAGAGGGAGAGGGAGAGGGAGAGGGAGAGGGAGAGGGAGAGAGAGAGAGAGAGAGAGAGAGAGAGAGAGAGAAAGTTATATGCATGTGCAAAAATGTGCAAATTAGTGTATGAAGCCTCTGTAAGCAACCAGGTCACAACTGAGTTTTCAGCCCCTTTGCTAATATGAAATGCACTTCTTTCCAATGTGGGAATACAGAAAACACACACTTTCAATTGCTTGCTAAAGTGATCTGAGTTCTTAGCAAGACATGGAACGAGCATGAACACGGAGCTGACAATGAAGAGGATGGACAGCCACTGGCCACCTCACACAGAATGACAAGATGGGACCAGAACTGAGGAGACATTTCCCTGCATACCAACTGGCAATTATAAATTTACTGATTTTTTTTTTTCAGGTAATAAAACAGCATCATTTTTGGGTTAAAAATTTCACATTTTAACAGGTGCTTAACACACTGAAAAGTCTTTTTTTTTTCTTTTTTATAAAAAGTACTGTAATGGTAATCGTATTTCTGTAGACTGATGTCTATATTTCTCATTATTGGATAAATTTCTGAAACTATTATAAAGTCACAACTTACAAAGTTGGTGCAGAGCCATTGTCTGTGAGGATGAGTCTGGGATGTTGCTGAATTGTGATGGGAGAGCTGGAACCTGACCCTGAGCTTGCTGATGACACACTAGGTGGGCGCATCTCAGACAGATAGTCGGGAGCAGAATCCACTTGGAGTGGTAGCTGGTGAATGTGGATGTCATCAGTGACGGGGGTGTCCATGATACCACAAGTGAGGATGTGTGAGAGGCTGCAGTCATCACAAGCACATCTGATCAAGAATTAAGGACAGTTACCAAGAAAGCCAACTCTGAAGGTTGGGTTCAAACCTCTGCTTGTATTAGTGCAGGGTGAAGGCCAACAGCACCCAGGCAGCCCAGCTCACCTTCGCCTGTAGTTGCAGTTGGGGCAGTCTGGCATGCTCAGCCGAGATGATAACATGTGCCTCCTGGTATCTGTGAAGTTGTTCTCGCCAGTAACCACTTTCTTATTAGTTAACTAGAGGAAATTTATCAAATGAGGGCTTAAATTTGCAAGATATTTTCCCCATTTTTAACAATAACAGAAATAAATTTCAAACCAAGAGGCCCACTTTTTGCAGATGGACAAAACAAAAACAAGGGAGTCGCCCTGGAATCTACAGACAGGGTTAGCCAAATGAGCAAAGCATCAGGAACCCTTTTGATGTTTTGGTCTACACCAGACACATACCATGTGCAGTTTTGCAGATAACTAGAAGGTAGGTCTGCTCTGGGTGCTTAGTACATGTTAGACACTTCTCCACTGGAGAAGATTGGACCTGAGAGCTATATAGGAAGTAACACCCAAACTCAACTGAAAAGTAGGTATCCAGATCCCAAAGAGGGAAGGGTGTGCCAAAACCCAACTGAGCCACACTACTGGCACACTCAGGCATGGGGGCCTCTGTCTCATCCCACTGGTGGGATGGAGCTCAACTTCAATCTGATGCAATTGGCTACCTGGTACCAATAAGAAGATCAGGAAATATGGGTACTTGTACCAGTTCTCTCAATTCCTACCAAGATTATTCTTTTCAAATTCATATATGGAAGACTAAGAAACAGGTATATGTAATCAGTTTATCTGAAAGTTAAAATCACTATTTAATGACTTTTATACTGGCAGGAGATACCAATGGTCTTCACTGGCATCCTGTAACAGAGAGCATGCCTAGATACTAAGATGACACTTGTTCTGTACAATCATTTACATGTCTCTCCTGTAAATCTTACCTGTTCTTCAATTAATCTCCTTTGCTTAAAAATCTCCCAGTCTTCTGTTAACATGCGCTGTTTGGTTTTCATTGTCATCTAGAAAGAAGATATAAAAACACACATAGTAACAAAAAACAAAAAAAAATCTTAGTAACAACTACACAGAACACTCTCAGGCTGGAGAGATGGCTCAGAGGATAAGAACACCGGTTGCTCTTTCCAAAGGTCCCGACTCAATTCCCAGCAACCACATGGTAGCTCACAACCATCTGGAATGGGATCCAGTGCCTTCTTCTGATGTGTCTGAAGACAGCTACAGTGTACTCATATATATAAAATAAATCTTAAAAAAAAAAGAATATTCTCAAGGAAAATTCTTTTAAATGATAAAATCAAAACAGGAGTGTAATACAAAGCAATAAGTTATCACATTTCAGCCTCCTGACATGAGAAAATTATCATAAGTACTTTCCTCATGTGGATAACCTCAGGAGCTCCTCACCTCGGAGATCAGGGTACATTCTATTCAGAAGGAAGTAATGCTTGCTCTCCTGTACTTGACAGGCCACAAGCCTGGTTGGGAACTCCTGGAGCTGTTCCACCCATGTGCAAGACCTTCCTAGTCCTGAGAACACTAGCCCTGAGAACACTGGCCCTATTACCCTTCATCTTTATGTAATGTCAACAACAACAACATAAAATAAATTAAAAGTAAAACAACAAAGTATAAAATAATGCAATACGAGAAGAAAACCTGAAACAGACTAATGAAGTACCTCAAATATTTGCCAACCCTTTTTGGCACATTCCCCATCCCAAGAACATGTACTGGCCAACACATACCCCTTTCAAATTCCCAAGAGCAGAGATCTGTAGCAGCTTCTCAGTCAGAACTAAGACGACTAACTGGAATGCGGGGCTAAAAGCAGACACTAGCTATTATTATGAGTGCTGTTGCAAATAACTTCACTATGCCCTCTTCAGAAAGTTCTCAGTGTTCTACATGCTTGTCTAAAGTATGGAGGGCCTGCATCACACTGGATCCTTTCTACCACTGACCAGTAGTGTGAAAGACAACCCCAGATTAGTATAGGTGGTAACCCTTTACAGGCAACAGGAGTCATCCTATGTGGTCTTTGCTTCAGCACACATGGCTACAGCATGCCTTCCTATAACATATTGTATGCTCAAGGATCTCTTGAGTTTAAAGCCCCTTTGTAGTTTGAAACCTTAGCTGACTTGAATGGGTGCAGAAGCAAGCTCTCCTATTTTTGCTAATATTTTATCAATTCAGTTGTACTTTGTATACTTCTAGCTCCTCATCTTCTATGTATTATTCACTATGATGACAAGAGTTAGCCAGGTACAGAGTGGTGTTTGGTACTATAGTTCAGTTCTCTCTTTTTTAAAAAAAATAATATATTATTTTATGTATATGAGTATTTTGCTAGCATGTATGTCTGTGTACCACATTTATGCTTGGTGCTCACAAGTACCAGAAGAGTGTGTTGGACTGCCTTATAATTGGTGTTATAAATGGCTATAATAAGTTGTCACATGAATAATGGGAACTGAAGCTGGGTCCTCTGAAAAAGCAGCCAATGCTGTCAACTGCTGAGACATCTCTCCAGCCAGTATAGTCATTAACAGGGAGTTTTCACAAGTTCTTGACTGTCCGCACAAGGTCTGTGTGCTGAAGGCTTGTTCCTTAACAAAGTAACACTGGAAGGTGAGGAACCTTACAAGACATGGCTCCCAGGAGATGTCAAATCACTGGGGCATACCCAGGAAATGCAGCATTAGAACGCTAAACTCTTTCTCTCTGCTTTCTGGAGCACTAAGAACTTTCTCTATTAGGACCTCCAGTCATGTGCAGCCTCTTTCCTTTAAGCTGGTCATTAATAATACCACAAGGCTATTAACACTGGCACTCAGGAGGCAGAGGGAAGAGGATCACAAGGTTACAGCTAGCATGGACTGTGGAGTGAGACCTGTTACAAATGACAGACTCATAGTGACTGGAAACTGAGGAATGTCTTTTTGTTTCATTGTTTCATACTGCTAATGACCCAGACCCTCACTACTGCTCCCTGATTTTGCTGCCCTCAATAAACAGTCATGTTCAGATGCCATGAATGTTCTCTGCAGAGTTCACTGTTCACAGTGCACTACAGACCACTTTTTCAATACTACATATAAAAAAATGAAAAATTTTATTTATGAGTCTGTAAAAAGTAGAAAACCTCATGTAAAATTAAGTATCATGCGATTCTCTCATTGTCAAAATAAAAAGCTGACCCTGTAGTCAACTGCAATAGGATCCTGGGAGACAGATCCCCAGAGAGAAAGTAACTTCTACTCTGGCCCCTCTCACTCCAGGACCCAGATCTGTTGCCAGAACAGCAGGATTCAAAAAGCAGACTATTAAACACACAGGCCTCAGAGGAAGGCTAGCTACTGGCTCCTTTCTGTGGCTACCTCCGCACAAATGGGCTACTAGCTACCTGTAGGATTACTGATTACTGAGGCTGTAGGGGGATAGTTGTAACTGAGGCCCCATTCATACCACAGTGTCAGCTTGGCCATTCTCACACTCTTCCCTCCCCCAATCCACAGGTAGACATTGCAGCTAACTAACCAGTTATAGTGTCAGTCTCCCAGACTGCAATCTATTGTTCAGCTCAAGAAGAGCCAAGCATAGGTAAAGACTATGCAGAGGCCAAGGTCACATTACAACAGAATCACAAGGGTCTAGGGGCCACTGGCCCTGAGACAAGCTGAACGGCACTGAACTCCATATGCTGACGAAAGTAGGACGAGTCCAGTGATACCATGAGGGCCAAAATAATTAACAAGGAGAGTTTTCACAAGTTCTAAACAAGAAACTCTCTTCCCAACAACTCAGCACAGCGGACAGAGAGAATAAATAAAGGACTCAATCAGTATCTAAATGGCATAATAATCCTGAGATTTTTGTGGGACTACCTTATATCTCAACCCCAGTTGTTCTTATCTGCTTAAAAACCATCTTGCACATGCAACACTGGGCTGCCATTTTTCCTTTATTACTCTTCATATCAGTATCTTTAAAGCAGAACCTTTAAAACCTAAAGCCCTTCTTGCTTGGTTTTATCAGAACATCTAGAAAGGAAAAAGGGCTGGATGAGGGGCAGAAAGACCGTCTTGACAACATGGCTGCTGCCCCCTGAGATAGAGTGGCCACTTAGTATACCCATTTCAGGTCCATCTTCAGAAGGTATATCCCACTTGTCCTGCTATCCTCTGCTCTTATGAGCTACATGTATGAATGTCTATCTGTTCACTACTGAACAGTTCTGGATGAAGAGAGAATGGGCACTGGATAAGACCATGATTGATAAATGGCTGCTGGATCTGTAAGGCCTGGCAATTTCCCAAGGTCCTCTATCAGTAAACAGAGACAGTGGGTACGACCTTGTTGAGGACCCAAGTGTTGCTGCCACACAATATTAGTCAGATCAGAGGTCTGTGATATTGCGAAATTTTCACCAGGGCATACCCAAAGCCTCTGCTGGGAGCTAGCAACTTAGCACAGAAGCCCCAGAGCACAGGCTGTGCCTCAAGGGCAGCATTTACCTGCTCATCCACATAGGCATCGATCCTCTTCTGACACTCCAGCCACTCCTCAGCAACTTTGCGCAACTCTTCCTCAGAACGCTGGTACCTCTGCAGCAAGGTGCTGTACATGTCTTCATTGCAGGTGTCATGTGTGGTGGTTCCTAGCCTAGGAGGGAGAAGGCCTATCACAAAGGAAGAGCCCAGAAGTTCCTGGCCAGACAGAAGAATCTTGGCTGTCTACTGCTATTGTCTAACTTTATCATCTCCTATCACAAAACACACTACAGCAAGTCTTAAAGATTATATATACACTTTGAACAGAACTACATATAAAGGAGATGTTCAAATAAACAACAGCACCTGCTAAAAGAAACTAGCAACCGGGCAGTGGTGGCTCACGCCTATAATCCCAGCACTCTGAGAGGCAGAGGCAGGCGGCTTCCTGAGTTCGAGGCCAGCCTGGTCTACAGAGTGAGTAGAAAAGAGTTACTGTGCTTCAATCAGCAGTCCATTGGCGGATAGAAGTCAGGCTAATCAGGGACTGTTTTTGTTACATTTCCTCTTGTTGTGACAAAATACCCTGAAAAAGCAACCTAAGAAAGAAGAGAGCCAGGCGGTGGTGGCACACGCCTTTAATCCCAGCACTCTGAGAGGCAGAGGCAGGCGGATTTCTGAGTTCGAGGCCAGCCTGGTCTACAGAGTGAGTTCCAGGACAGCCAGGGCTACACAGAGAAACCCTGTCTCGGAAAGGAGGGGAGGGGAGGGGAGGGGAGGGGAGGGGAGGGGAGGGGAGGGGAGGGGAGGGGAGGGGAGGGGAGGGGAGGGGAGGGGAGGGGAGGGGAGGGGAGGGGAGGGGAGGGGAGGGGAGGGGAGGGGAGGGGAGGGGAGGGGAGGGGAGGGGAGGGGAGGGGAGGGGAGGGGAGGGGAGGGGAGGGGAGGGGAGGGGAGGGGAGGGGAGGGGAGGGGAGGGGAGGGGAGGGGAGGGGAGGGGAGGGGAGGGGAGGGGAGGGGAGGGGAGGGGAGGGGAGGGGAGGGGAGGGGAGGGGAGGGGAGGGGAGGGGAGGGGAGGGGAGGGGAGGGGAGGGGAGGGGAGGGGAGGGGAGGGGAGGGGAGGGGAGGGGAGGGGAGGGGAGGGGAGGGGAGAGGAGAGGAGGGGAGGGGAGGGGAGGGGAGGGGAGGGGAGGGGAGAGGAGAGGAGAGGAGAGGAGAGGGGACGGGAGGGGAGGGGAGAGGGGAGGGGGGAGGGGAGGGGAGAGGGGAGGGGAGGGGAGGGGAGGGGAGGGGAGGGGAGGGGAGGGGAGGGGAGGGAAGGGAAGGGAAGGGAAGGGAAGGGAAGGGAAGGGAAGCTACAGTATACTCATACACATAAAAATAATTAATTGTATGGCCAAAGCACGTTTAAAAATGTTGTGCATTAACACAGGAAAAATTTGTGTAAGAAACACAAAGTTGCTTACAGTGTCTACCGCTTCATGATTCTATCTATAACAACCTAGTGATTTAATAATGAAAAAAAAATCATTTTTAGTTAAAAAATTTCACAGGTAAGAATGGACAGAAATAGTTGCCAAAGTCTTTTTCTTTCACTTGGTCAGGGTGGGTCATTTGTGAACACTGTACAAACAGGGAATTCCTAGACAGTCTACTGGTTGTAAGGCTACCTGGCATAGGTGTCCACCTAAGCTCTGCACCAATGCCTGATATCACCCTAGGTCCCATGCTGTATATTGCAGCCCTGAAAGAAAGTTTGCTGATGATTCCTACTGCTGCCAGTCTTGTCCTTTATTCGGCTGATTCTATACTTCATTATAAACCCCAGTTCCCATGTGTGTGGTCTGAATGAGAGCTGTCCCCCATAATCTCCGTCTCTGCTGGTGGTGCTGTTTGGGAAAGTTTGGGAAGCACAGCTTGACTGGAGAAATTATGTCACACTGGCTTTGAGATTAGAAGCTTCCAATTTGTTCTCTCTGCTTTGTGATCATGGCTGAGACAGGGGCTCTTAGCTTCCTGTTTCTACTGCCATGCTTTCCCACCAAGATGGACTCCTGTCTCTGGACCGGTAAGCACTTCCCTCTATGAGTTGCCTTAGTTATAGTGTTTTTTCCACAGCAACAGAAAAGTAACTAAGACACCATGAACTTCCATCCGGCCTTACTGCCCAAGTGTTCTTCCAACAATTTCTACCTGTTTTAAGTTACAAATACAGATCCTGTGAAAAAAGGAGAGTGGAACTGACAGGAACCCTGAAGACTGCCTTGGTGGTGGAATGAGGTAGCCAGAACATTCTCACAGCACCTCTACAGGAAACCTAAAAATACTAAGGCTACAACAAATGGAGCTGTATACACATTTCTTATATTAAGAACAAATGGCCTGATTCTTTAATTGGTAACTTGCCAGGAAAATGGGTCAAGGCAGCAGCTGAGCTCAGAGAAAAGAATCTCAAAGGACAAGAGAAAAAAAGAACTTGTTTGAAAACATGAAAATATTTTGTAATTATTAATTGTAAATACAGTGAATATAACTAATGTTACTGAATCATAACTTAAAATGGTAAATTGTATGTATTTATCAAAAAATCTTAAGTCAAATGGTACTGAATTGAATGCAAATGCATTGTATACTATGTAATTTATATCCTAATAAACTGTCCAATAAAACAATAGGTCTTCTTATGTTTTGTCTTTAACAACTATGATTTGGCTCTGAAATATCTCCCAAAGGTTCCTGCGTTGAAGCCTTAGTTCCCAGCACAGCACTTCCGAGGCAGAGCTTTGGGCATGTAGTGGGAGGGGAGGCTCTGACCTCAGAGCTTTCTGGTTTGTATCAGAAACTGGTGGAAACTTGATGCACTTTATTCCTGAATCCTTTCTCTGCTTGGCAATTACTACAAGGTGAACATCTTTCCTCTGTCAAGTACTTCTCTGATGAACTTAAATTTTCTGAAATGGGGAGCCTCCTTTTAAGTTCCTATCTGCAGTGTTTAATTGGTGTTAGAAAGCTAACAATGAGCAACTAAGTTTCTATGAATAAGGATGATCTTTAAGCAGACTGTTTATTATTTTGTGTGTGTGTGTGTGTGTGTGTGTGTGTGTGTGTGTGTGTGTGTGTGCAAAGCTATTTACTGCATGAGGCGGGCAGAGGAGGAGACCTAATGTCCTGTTCTACTACTCTGACTTCTCTGGCTTGAGATAAGACCTCTCTCTCCTGAACCTGGACTTCACGTTTCAGCCACACTGGCTGCCTGGCAGACCTCGCTCACTTGCCACCTTCCCAATAATGGAGGCTCTCAGGACACACAGCCATGGCTTACTTTATGTAGGTGCAAAGGTCTCAAGCTCAGGTCCTTATGCTCAGGGAGAGTTACTGTACGTTTTTTTTAATGGGTCTTACCATGAAAACTCTGACTGTCCCAAAACTCCCTAACTCCCTGTGCAGATCAGATTGGCCTCTAAAATAATTTATGTTCACAAGAACAATAAAAAAGAAATATTAAATAAACCTGTGCAGGCCATAGGCTGTTTGTCATCTCATAATCTATTAAGCTACATGTATGCACTACACAGTTCACACTTCTATTTTACCTTACTAACTTTGTGCCCACCTCTTTTTGAGACAGGGTCCTCTACATAGCTCTGTTTGTCCCTGAATTCAGAGATCCAGCCACCTGTGCTTTCCAAATACTGAGATTAAAGTTATAAGCCACCATGCCCAGCTGGCTTTATAATTTTTTGTAAGTTAAGTGAGCCTAATACAACTGTGTATATTTCATTAGTAATTTGTGGCAAACCATTTTATGAGTTGCTAAATGTAGATCTGTACGCTAAAATTCAAGTATAAACTATTCTTGGGTTTGACAAGTAAGTCTGTGGTGAGACACAAAGGACCAGCATTTTCTGGAACGACTAGGACTCCTTAGAAGGCATACTGCTTTCCATCTTTCCTATACCTCATTTCCTACTCTTGAGAGTAATAGGGAGTGAACACTCTAAACTAGGATACTGTTACTCTTTGGAATCTGGCTGTGATTCCTAATGAGAAGAATATTCTGAACATGGGATCAGAAATCATTCCTGTCAACCACTGGAGAGCAATGGATGACTGATACATCAAACTCAATACTTGCCAAGAAAAACAAAGGGCAGGAACAGAGACTTATTCTAGCCCTAGAGCGCTGGGGTGAATGTGATCCTCAGAACATGGACAAAAGTACTTTCTTCATGTTAACCCTGGTTTCCTTTCCTGTCACAAGGGTCAGAGTCAGAAATTCCCATTGCAATGTACCTCCAAGAGTGTACTGGGTGCTTTTGATTTTTGAAAGTGTGTGTGTGTGTGCATGTTAATGGGTGTGCACGTCCACAAATGTGCCATAGCTCCAATGCAGAAATCAAGAGAATAACGTTCAGGAAGAAGTCTTCTCTCCTTCCATCCTGTAGGACCAGGAGATCAAATTCAAACTCAGGTCATCAGGCTTGCTAGCAAGTGCCTTTACCTGCTAAAATATCTTGACCACCCTGTATTAGATGCTTTTAAACAGTGGGCATGGAAAGAATGGCTGTGAAGCAAACTGAGGCTGAGCAAAACTGGTAAAAACCTGCAAAACGCATACCAATTCCACACAGTACTTTGTCCTGACTTCCTTGTGTTGCTCTCTCTGACCAACTATTTCTGAATTGGTTTTTTTCTCTACAAGTGAGTGAAGTTCAGTAAGGCAAAATAAAAGTAGCTGCTGTTAGTGTGTACCTACATCGTGAAATTTGCTATGTGGTTAACAGACACGAAACAAAATCAAGTAGAGATGATACTGAGGTAGGTAATTGCCATTCAATTCTACTGATGGAGAGGCTGGCTACAGGACAAACATATGCTCATACTTCACACCTACATTTAGCATAGTTTATCCCAAAAGATGCCTTCTAGAGGGTTCTGTACTTGTATACTTGTCTTGGTAACAGTATAGACTCTCTTAACAGCTCTCCTGTTGAGAAGTGACACAGGCACTCTATACTAGGACAAACCTAGATGAAAAGGAATATCTAATTCCAGGGGAGTCTAACGAACCCTGAGACCCATGTTCTTCCTCTTCCTCTACCTCCCTTTACCACAATGTAACAACCTCACTAGGATCCATGACTGAACCAAGCAAGGCCTGTCAAGGTAAAGCAATCTGTGCCAAAGCCTTTATTCATTTATGAGGTATTATGGTGTTATGTTTTATATGGTATTAGAGTTTATTATTTAAAATTTCAATTGGGAGCTGACAAAATGGCTCAGCAATAAACAGCATTGGCTAATTTTGGTTCCATCACCAACATGGTAACTTAGACCACCTGTAACTCCAGTTGCAGAGGATCCAATGCCCTCTTCTGGCCTCCCTAGGCTTTATAGCATGTGGAACACAGACATGCATGCAAGCAAACCATTCATATACATATAAGTTATAAATAATCAAAAGTTGAATTGTATTATATCTTACGGTTTGAACTTTCTGTCCACTGTCTTTTCCCCTATGCCCTGTTATTTTTCCTATAAGGACTTCCATGTGTGGTGATCTATAGCCACATGCACATACACAAGTTTACAGCAATAGAGAATCCAAGTCAAGACAAAATACCTGATCTGAGACACCAGTGCTGGCAGGTTGCTCTGGAGAAGTGGCTCTGAAAAGACCAGATTTTCAAATAGATGTTTGTTATGCAGTTCCCATGTCACCTGGAACTTTTTCAAATGTTCATTTTCCTAGTTTACAAACAACAACAACAAAGACAGAAGATGTAGTGAGTGAATGAAACTATGAAAGTTTCCAGAACAATCCCTCCTCCCCAATGTCCTGCCACCTAGAACACCCTGCTTCTGGAGAGTCACTGCTCCCCGCCTGTGTCAAAACACACCAAAGCAGTCACTAACATGAGCAATACCGGTTACTACCTCACTGCCTTCTAAGTAACCCCTACCCACCCAATCCTAGACAAGGGTGGCAGGTGGGTTCAGAGATTTAAAAATGACAGAAGGAAAAAACAAAACACAGGACTGGAGATATGGTTCATCTGGTCAAGGTGCTTCATGACCTGATGAACTAAGTACAATTTCTAGAACCCACATGACAAGAATTAGCTTGTACAACTTGTCCTCTTGACTTCCAAAAGTGTGCACACACAAATATATAAAACATTTTTAAAAAGAAAAATGAGGGCTGGTGAGATGGCTCAGCGGGTAAGAGCACTGACTGCTCTTCCGAAGATCCTGAGTTCAAATCCCAACAACCACGTGGTGGCTCACAACCATCTGTAATGAGATCTGAGGCCCTCTTTTGGTGTGTCTAAAGACAGTAAAGACAGTGTATTTACATATAACAGTAAATAAATAAAAAAAAAATGAATTTGAGTCAGGACAATACTTTTCTTGCCAGTCTTTGTGAAAGCTCATTCTGATAGCTGCAGATATATTCTTCACTGGGGACACTCAGACAACGAACGCAAGGGCTTTTATTTTCCTAAGAAACATGAGCAAGCTCCTCAAGTGCTATGGACAGCAGACTGCAAGTCCACAGCAGTGCCGCACCAGTGCATCAGTGCTCTCTGACTCCTCTATTGTGCCTCACTTCTTCGTCCTTTTGGGGCCCATACTGCAGAGCTCAGGATTCCATAACTTTTTTCCTAAGTTATCAATTTTCTTTTTAGTCTTTTACTGTTTGTCTATTAAACCTTTTGTCACCTTTCTCTTTACTTTTAGACTACCAAAGACTTAACACTAGGCTTTGGACATTCTGTGTAAGCCCGTTACACTGAGCTACATACCCAGACCCTTTTTTGTTTGAGATAAAGTTTCTCTATGTACCTACTAACTCAAGATCCTCCAGCCTCTGCATACTAAGTGCTGGAATTAAGAGGGGGGGAGGGGTTGGAGAAAGGAGAGTGAGAGAGATTATGTGTTTCTGAGTTTATTTTTCCAAAAACTGAGGACCCTTTGCCATCATATTAACCTTGATTATGAATTTAAATATATTTCATTTCATTAGAGATAGAAACTACAGTTACTTTATAGTCTGAAAATTCACTGTCTTCAGAATTCAGCTGTTGTCTCTGCTTGCTCTCAACTATGTTTTCTTCGACCTTTATTTTGTGATTTTAAATCAAACAAACAAACTAGAGAGATGGCTCAGTAGTAATGAGCACTGGCTACTTATTCAGAGTACC